>CAUYTI010063827.1:0-27530 GCA_963575145.1 Galago senegalensis | reverse complement strand
GAGTGCCGTGGCATTACAGCTCACAGCAACCTCCAACTCCTGGGCTCAAGCGAGTCTCCTGCCTCCGCCTCCCAAGTAGCTGGGACCACAGGTGCCCGCCACAACGCCCGGCTATTTTTTTGGTTGCAGCCGTCATTGTTGTTGGCGGGTCCGGGCTGGGGATTCGAACCACCACCTTAGGTGTACGTGGCTGGCGCCTTAGCCGGGTTGAGCTATAGGCGCCGAGCCTGTTTGGGGTATTTAATGTTGAACTCACTTTTATAAGTCTTCCTATTTTCTAAGTATCCAAACAGATATTCAATGTTTTATCTTTAGAATGCCCTTAATAGCTCGGTGCCTCTGGCTCAAGCGGCTAAGGTGCCAGCCACATACACCTGAACTGGCGGGTTCGAATCCAGCCAGGGCCCACCAAACAACAATGATGGCTGCAACCAAAAAGTAGCCGGGCGTTGTGACAGGTGCCTGTAGTCCCAGTTACTTGGGAGGCAAAGGCAGGAGACTCCCTTGAGCCCAGGAGTTGGAGGTTGCTGTGAGCTGTGATTCCACAGCCTCTATCTACCCAGGACAGCTTGAGGCTCTGTCTCAAAAAAGAATGCCCTTAACATTCTATAGTAACAGGGCAACTATAATTCCATGTATTTTTGTAGATGAAGAAAATAAGACTAAGCAGGGTTTAAAATGTCCACTACATAGTGATGGAAATTATTTTTGCTATTTTTCAAGGGTCTATCAAGGAGAACCTAAGTCCATTTTCCATCTGCTTCAGAGAACATACATTCCATGAGAATGGCCAGCTACGGAGTTTTTGTGTTTGACTTATATTTTCTTACTTTTGCCGACGGATTAGTTCTTCTCAACCCTTTGGGCCATCTGGGCAGGGCTTTGTGGTAGCCAAGAGTTTTCAGGCCACCTGCCTCCAGCTTTGTGCAATAAAATGTTCCCCACAGTGCAGTAGTCTTAACCAGTGTTCCTCGGATAAGGGAAGATCCATCTGAGACACACACACACGCTTAGAGGCAGAATTGTTTCTGTAGAGTAGAAAACTATTTCCACAAAATAGTGTCCCTGAAGAATCTGTGTTAGCAAACATGGGAGTCTGTGGGACCACGCACTTCACACAGGCCTGTCATCACTGATGGTAACTGAGCAACACTGACAGACGGACGATGCTATGAAGGATTCATGTGAAAACTTGTCATTATTCTAACTGCTTTCCCACATAGGACACACAAAGCAAAGTATCAATAATAAATGAAACAGGGCGATGCCTGTGGCTCAAGGAGTAGGGTGCCGACCCCATATACCGGAGGTGGCAGGTTCAAACCTGTCCCCGGCCAAAAACTGCAAAAAATAATAAAAAAATAAATAAATGAAACATAAAATAGATATATTTATCTTTGGTGGCAGGTAGATACCAAACGGAAGCAGCAGTTAAGTTCCTTAAAAGTAAAGATGACAGATTATTTACTTTTGTGTGTCTCACTGTGCATATTTTGGTGCTTTGCATGAAGTAGCTCCTCAGCAAAGAGTCTGCTGAAGTAACATGCACAGGGAACTTCCTTGGGATCAGGTGTTTGATGCTCTGTGTTACGCTCTACAAATTCAAGTATTTTCCTTCAGTGTTGGAAAACACTACCCATTCATTAGTAAACTTCGAAAAATGTTATTTCCTATAGTTCAGCCAAACACAATTTAATTTTAAAAGTCTTATTAGACTAAAAATATTTTCTGCATGCTAGGAGGAATTCCGGTTACACTTCAAGAATATCTCCCGTATAATGGACTGTGTTGGATGCGACAAATGCAGATTATGGGGAAAATTACAGGTCTGTGTCTTGTCTTCTCTTTTGAAATAAAAGAACTACTGCTGATGTTAATTTTTTCCACTGAGCAGTTCAAAATTTATATTAAGATGTTCCATTATTCCTTGAATTAGAATAGGTGGATCCAAAGTGTGGAAGGTTTTTATTGATTAACTATATGTTATATAAGGCTGTTTTTGTATTATTCTGTGTTAATGATTTTAGTTTATTCTTTCTGAAATTGGTAGTTATGATCACAGTATATAAAAGTTAAAATTATATAAAAATACTCAAAATTTGGTCACTGACTTTGGAAAAGCTCTGCCAGGCAGGTCTCTTGCCCTATATATTCAGTATAAAAGACTGTTGGGTATTTTATTTTCTTGCAAAGATGACAATTTATAGAATATCAAGAGACAGAAATCCAATTTTTCTTTTTCTCTAGTGCTAACAATTGGGAAATGTAAGCATCACTATTAAATCTGAGATTTGAGTTGCTACAGGCTATTAGAAAATGCTTTTAAGGTTACAAATTGAATATTATTATCCTAATGTGGAATTTTCAAGGTTAAAAAAAGGCATTTTAGTAATTTAGAGTACAGTATGATATGTATCCAGTAAGTGTTAAACTATTCAGCTTTCCTTAATGGCTAACAGCTTAGATAAATTTATCCCATGCATAACCTATGAGGAAGTAGAGACAATAGTTTAGCATGGTGGGGAAAAGCTCAGTTCATATGAACTTCCTTTTTTAACAGTGGCTATTAAGTATTCCTTTGAACCTTTACAGTAGTTATGATATAAAGTTGATCGTAAGCTTATTGGTATTTTCTTCAGACTCAGGGTTTAGGAACTGCCCTGAAGATATTATTCTCCGAAAAAGAAATCCAAAAGCTGCCAGAGCACAGTCCATCTAAAGGATTCCAACTCACCCGACAAGAAATAGTTGCTCTTTTAAATGCTTTCGGAAGGTAAGAATTGTTTTCCCAGTGAAAAGACTTTTGATTCCCTTCTGCGTTTCAACAGACTGCAAAGATCATCTTTTCTGCTCAAGTAGGATTTGTTTTGTTTTGCTGACAAAAGGATGTAATTACTATTTTATATTATCCTGTACTCACTTTAGAGTCACTTTAATGCTAACAAGTCAGGCCATAGGAAAAATTAATAGCTTCTAGAAAATTTCTATTAAAATTAATAGAAATTGCCAATATTGGGCCGGGCACAGTGGCTCATGCCTGTAATCCCAGCACTTGGGAGGCTGAGGCGGGCAGATTGCCTGAGCTCACAGGTTCAAGACCTGCCTGAGCCAGAGTGAGACCCCATCTCTAAAAATAGCCGGGCATTGTGGTGGGCACCTGTAGTCCCAGCTACTTGGGAGGCTGAGACAAGAGAATCACTTTGAGCCCAGTGGTTTGAGGTCGCTGTGAGCTATGAGGCCACAGCACTCTACTGAGGGTGACAAAGTAAGAACTCTGTCCCAAAGAAAAAAAAAGAAATTGCCAGTATTTTTCAGCTTGCCACCTCAATTTTGAGGGGGAAACTATTTAACAACTATTTAACTATTTTCCTAATAAAAAATCTCTTTAGCTGATTCAAATACAATAGCAGGAGTAAGGAGAATAGCTTAGTTGAAGGGACATAAGAAAAAGATTAAATCTAAATCCTTCACCTGCTCTTTATTTCCTAAGCTGCAGGGTCATTTTCTTTCACTCATTTCTACTCCATTTTTTTTTCTGGATACAGATATACAGTTTACTTGTTTATATCACCCATGGTTTAAAAAATAACTTGACTTTGCATAGATACATATATTACCAATTGAGGAATACAGAGGAAAAGAATCATAGAATACTATAGACTGGGTGCCCATAGGGCACCGGCCACATGCTCCAGGGCTGGTGGGTTCAAACCCGCCCAGCATACTAAACAAACAATCAACAACAAAAAAATAGCCAGGTGTTGTGGTGGGCACATGTAGTCCTAGCTACTAGGGAGGCTGAGTCTAGACAATCACTTGGCTCGGCGCCTATAGCTCAACCAGCTAAGGCGCCAGCCACGTACACCTAAGGTGGCCAGTTCGAATCCCCAGCCTGGACCCGCCAAACAACAATGACGGCTGCAAGCAACCAAAAAATAGCCGGGCGTTGTGGTGGGCGCCTGTGGTCCCAGCTACTTGGGAGGCAGAGGCAAGAGACTCGCCTGAGCCCAGAAGTTGGAGGTTGCTGTGAGCTGTAATGCCACGGCACTCTACCCAAGGGGACAGCTTGAGGCTCTGTCTCGCGGAAAAAAAAAAAAAGAGAGAGAGAATCACTTGAGTCCAAGAGCTTGAGATTGCCGTGAGCTATAACGCCACAAGACTCTATTGAGGGTGACCAAGTGAGAATCTGTCTCAATAAAAATAAAAAAAAGAAAAGAAAAGAATCCTATACTGCCCTCGGAAAAGGGTAAAAAGTCAAATGAAAGGATTTTTATTTTTAGGTAGAGAACCAAGTGATACATTCCCTTAATATGCACCTTAAGTTAAAAAGAAGCAGTTGACATTTCTCATCTTAATAGCAAAGATTTTACCTGTTGTTCCCCTATACTTAAAGATGACTATGTAGGTTGAGATTTTAAACATAAGGATATACATAGAATGTCTATCATTAGTTGATATTTCATGAAAAATTCAGTCTACACACTCATAAAGTCTGTAGTAGGTTACTACCCACCTACTAGCCAGGTAACCCTGAGTAAGTGACTTGATTTATTTAAGCCACAGTTTTCCTAATATGTAAAATCAGGGTTAATTGTATCTACTTCTCGGATTTTTGAATCAAAAGAGACAGTCACTTTATCACCCTATCACCCTCGGTAGAGTGCCATGGCATCACACAGCTCACAGCAACCTCCAATTCCTGGGCTTCGGTGATTGTCTTGCCTCAGCCTCCCGAATGCCTGGGACCATAGGCGCCCGCCACAATGCCTGGCTATTTTTTTGTTGCAGTTTGGCCAGGGCTGGGTTTGAATCCACCACCCTCAGTATATGGGGCTGGTACCCTACCCACTGAGCCAAAGGTGCTGCCCTACCTCTAGGATTTTTAATCCTAAAATGAGATCATAAATATGATGGGCTCAGAGCATTGCCTGACATCATAAGCATCTCAAATTACTTTTCATCTGTCAAGTACTTAAGAGTAATGAAAGGAGCTTAATATAAGTACAGACTATATCACCCTCAGTTATAGCAAAGAAAAACATGAGATTGTACATAAAGATAATATAGAACTTAATAGAATTATTTTTTTTTTGGTGATTCCCATTCCAGAGTTGTTTTTTTTTTGTTTTTTTTGTTTTTTTTTTTTGAGACAGAGTCTCACTATGTCACACTCCACAGAGTACCATGGTGTCACAGCTCACAGCAACCTCTTGGGCTTAAGTGGTTCTCTTGCCTCAGCTTCCCAAGTAGCTGGGAGTACAGGCACCCGCCACAATGCCCGGCTTTTTTTTTTTGTTGCTGTTGTCGCTGTTTAGCAGGCCCAGGCCGGTTTGAACCCACCAGCCTCTGCCATGTGGCCAGTGCTGTAACCACTGTGCTACGGGAGCCCAGCCTGCAGAGTTTTACTGTTGTGCCTGGGCTGAGAAGCACTTCATGACTTCATTCATTCAATTAGTAATCATTTATTGAACACCAAGTGGGTACAGGGCACAGGGAGAGAGATTTGGGAGGAGACAAAACAGTCTTTATGCTCAGGGAGCTCCTGTTTAGTGAGGAATATGTAAATTGAATTTATAAAACCAAATATAAATGATTTTTGAGCTTCTTATTCATATCACTGTTCCCATCTATTTATAATATGAAGTAACGCTCCATGTTTTGTCAATTTTTAATAAGAAATTATAGCATACTAATTTAAAAATAGAAACTTCAGTGTTGCTTACCTTTTTTCTTTTAGATCTTGCTTTCAAATTATAGCCCATGTAACAGTATCATTTGAAATATGTACCATGTTAGTAGTACTAATATGGTTTTTTTTCTTCCTATAGGCTTTCTACAAGTATAAGAGAGTTACAGAATTTCAAAGTCTTAGTACAACACAGTAGGTAATAAATGTCTAACTAGAGACATAAAATGACTTTGTAAAGCCTTTTAATTTTGGACATTCAGCAGAAAGAGACTAATCTTCTAAAATTTCAAGAATTCTGAACTCAAAAAATGCTCACTTGAATATTTATGATTCTTCACAGATTATTAGAAATATTTATAAGTGAAATATATACTTTCAAAATGTGTAAGTTATACTAATTGTGTTTAATTTCATGCATTTTCATCTGTTGAATATTCTGTTTGTTTATAATTGCTTTTGTTTCTATTCTGTAATCCTTTTTGTTTCCAGTTGTCAAACTTAAATAACTGTAATCTCCATTTGGAGAAGCAGGAACAAATGTTGCTTGGGGCTGGTATCAGTGACAAAAATGTATCAATGATTTCTTAATGTGTTTTCAGTCTTGCTCAGCTCTCTGTGTCACCGTCTATAATATGGAACTGTCACTGTGATGAACGGCCCAGTTAGAGAAATTCCTTAAGATTTGTAGTTGTTATTGCTGTTTTGTTTTCCATCTAAAAGACCTGCTCTGGTAAGGTGAGTAGGTACTCTCCCCAATGCTCCCCAGCCAGATTTCAGGTGTGTGTACTGGGCTGGCTTAGGAGTATTTTACTTAGAACCTTCTTTTGATTTTGCTTTTCTCTGTTCCTAGAAATTTTAGGGAAAATGAAATTTTCAGATACTTTCAAAAAAAAATTGAATAAGTATTTAACAAATAACTTCTTGATAAAATTTGAGTGAGACTAGACTATGAATTTATAATGCCAATAAAAGCATTATATACACAAAATTTGCTATTTGAAATTAAAGCATTTTTACAGGATTTAATTTTAGAATGCAATCTATGCAATCTTCCGTGTGTTTCTCTTTCGTAGAATACAGAAGCAGGCAGATTAAAGGCAAGCCTCCTTTAAGCACCCCCCCAAAACCTTTTTTCATTTTAGTTCATTGTATATAAGCAGTATTTTGTGTGATTTCGTATCAACAAACGGTTAATAATCCTACACTGGTTTTTCTAAACCTGGGATTTTAAATCTTAAAACAGTAGTTAAAAATCTTGATTCTTTGAAAAGATGTGGATAGAACAATTAACTTGGAAGGCTGCATCTGTGTAGAAGTTGCGAGAGTACAAAATCTAAAGTTTCTCCTAGGTTCTGCAGTCTCTCATGAGATAAATAAGTGCTCTTAAACCCTATCTTACCCTGCCAAGGTCTGAAATGTGCTTATTGAGGATTTTAAATTATAGTTAGTTGGCTCACCCTACTTTTAAAAATACTTAGGCATTCCTTGGAGGGCTGTGGTTGAGGAGTAAGGTCTCACTAGAGTTATTTTCTCACTCATTTGTAACCTTTATAAACTTGTGATCTTACTTGATGATGACAGTGGTGGTGGGTTTTGTTAAGTTGAATAAAAAAGACTGGCTTGACTGGAGCCTCTGCAACTTTTTTTCTTTTTCAGTTTTGCAAATATGGGGAAGGAAGGGACCTTAAGGCAAACTGTCTAAAAAGTGACTAAATCTCGCTAATTAATGATAATTATTCTTAATGTTTGTTCAGAGTTTAAGAAAATGCAAAAATTCTGCACTTTATTATTCCTGTAAATTTAAAGATCTTTTTGGTAGTGTTACTCTGCTATTCCCTCATAAAGGCTATTATTTAAACTCTGTTTACTAGAGAAAATCCTTGGTAATTTCCATTTGTTGCTTTCTTCTGAACTGTGACTTGCATTTAATCTTTGGAAAAATGGAGTGGGTTCTAGGAAATTAAAAGATCTAGTTGGGGTAAAGAGTTCTCTTCAAGGCTTTTAATAAATTTTTTTCATGATTAAGTATTCTCCAGCTGAAATTCATTTGTTTTACCATACATTAGATTGCAGGGGGCAACCTGCATTTTTTCCCTTTTATTAATTCACTATACTCACGAGGAGGCAGTCTCCACTTTTTTCACGTGTGTATTTCTTATATGACAGTCTTGAGTGTGGTGACATTTCCGTGGTCCTTGTGATATGAACTATTTTTCATAGTTCTCATACTTTTTGCTGTGAAGTGATACTAGACTCTTGTATGCATTGTGAAAACGCTTAGCTGGTGAATATCTCCTGGCCTTTTGTTGTTATTTTAAAAATCTAGCACTTGATAATATGATTGACAGAAATGATTGTACCAGCTGGTGAAATAACGAAAATGAAAAGGAAAATTCCTTCCCGCAATGGCATGAGTTTATTTTTTTTAAGTGGCATTTATGTAAATTAGACATTCTATATTAAAATTGGTTAAGTTTGAAAGTTTGTTTCAATTCTTAGATTATGAAAGGGATCTGACAGAATAGTAATAGATTTCAGTTTTGAAATGTGCTAAATCTTCATTTTAACATTATGATTCAATGTTCGTAATCTCTGTGTGTATATGAAAACACTGCAATGTTTTTCAACTTTGCCTAGGTGCCATTATCTATAAGAAAGGACAGCTATTTGATCTTCATCAGCATTGCCTTCAGATGGAAATGTGGGAACAGTTCACAGTAAACCTCTCAGCAGTTTACAAGTACCTGCAGAAGCCTTAGGTATTCACCAAAATGCACAGATTTGGGACATGGTTATCATGGAAATTATCTGATAGACACACACAAATCTATGTGTACCCTATTTTAATTAACATCTACAGGTGCAGCTTTAATTTTGAACTGAATTTCTAACAATCTACTATTGTACCCACCAGAAGCTAGAAAATGTGAATTAAAGTACGTGTTTCTGCAATCTTTTCTGTCTCATTTTCTCCATTTTAAATGTTTATTTTACAGCATGAGGATTTGCATATAATTTGTGGAGAAGGGAGAAAATATATAAGTAGTTTGAGGTTGCTGCTGCTTGAAATGGCACACCTTAGCAGGCACTGCATTAGGACTTTAATCTGCGCAACAGCAAACTCGGTAGGTATGATTACTTCTCCATTTAACAAATAAGAAAATGGAGGATGAGAGAGGCTAACTAACTTGTCCATAGTCACAAGTTCTAGGGGGTAGGGCTAGAATTTGAGTCCAGGAAGTCTGACTTCAGAACTGCTACAGTCATGATGGGGTTTATCTGTGTAATTTCTTAAGTTGACCTATATTACCATTCTAAAACATGGAGACTGTTAGTATTTGTATTCAATCAGAACATTTTTAAAATATGCTTATTTTATTTAGTTTTTTGAATAGGTAATACATTCACATGGTTAAAAACCAAATGATATAAAAATTATTCAGTGAATGTCGTCCTTCTACCCTTGGCCCGACTTCCTGCACTGCACATAGCCCTTGCACCATAAAGAACGTCGATTCTTGATTTCGTACATCTCCATCCACACTTTAGGCATGTACAAACATATACAAATAGAAAATCTTAGTTTTAAAAACTGACATATCCATCCCATTTGCCTTTCTTCCCCCACTTCACATCACTACACAGTAGCTGCCTGGTACTTTGTCACACAGATGTACCACTGCTGAATTCACCAGTCTCCTATTAATGGGCAGTTGGGTTAATCTTTCTATAACATTTCAGATTTATATAAAAATTTACCTATAGAATAAATTCTCCCAAATAGAATTTTGGGGTCAAAACTCATATGCATTTGTAATTTTGAAAGATACTGGCATACTGTCCTCCATAGTGGACAGTTACTCATCCCATCTGACATTTGTGGCATTAGCTGTTTACCCACAACCTCACTAACACGGATGTTACGAAAATATTGATTGGATTTTGGCCATTTTGAAAATATGAAAATAATATCAATGTGTAAATTCTAATTACAAATAAAGTTAACCACATTTAATATGTAGAAGAGCCATTTGTATTTCCTTTACATCTTGCCCATTTTTCTGCCAGACTGTTGGTCTCTTATCAATTTCTAGGAGTGTATTTGCTCGGAATATTTAACCCTTTGAATGTAACGAGCTGCAAATATTCTCTTTCCAAGCTGTAAGTATGTTTTTTCCAAATTGTTATCTGGAATAAGCCAGTAACAATTTGGCTTTGCTGATGATGGTTTTGCCATGTTAAGTTTTATTTATCCATTTTTTAGTAGTTTCTGATTTGAGTCATAGTTAGAATGCTTTCTTCACTCCAGAGTAATAATTTGTGAATATTTATGCTTTTATTTTTTACATCTAAGTTTTGAACCCTTGGAGTGTATCGTGGCGTAAGATGTAAGTTATGTATCCCACCTAACTTTTTTTCCAGATAATTAACCCAGTTGTTTCAGTACCGTTTACTGGACAGTTCTTTTCCTTACTAGTTTGAGAGCCTACATTTGTCATTTCTCAAGTACCCCGTGTATTTAGCTCTGTATCTGGGTTCTGTTTATATTTCATTGGTCTGTTTAGTCTTGCACCGGGACCACATCGTTTTTATTAGGCTTTATTTTTACTATCGGGTGCACTGCTCCTCTCCATTCCTCCCCCCGCCCACCCCGTCCCCCTTTTTTCTCTGTTTTTCTAGCTGTTCTTAATTAACATATGGAACATGCTACAGCTGTATCCAACTCAGGTTATCGTCCAAGAATTGTACTTTTAACCACTTACTTTGTCACTCTTTTTGATACTTGACCCGATAAAGATATGAAATAATTAAAAAGTGGTAAAAAGTATGATTCTATCTGCCAGTGGCCAACTAGGTAAAGGCAAAAAGGAGGCAGCACACAGTGCCTATGTGGACAGAATTTCATCTCAGTGCTTCTGTTTTAAGGGTTAGTTTCCAGGGACAGTTTAAGGACTTTCTTCATATAAAATCCAGACTTCCTTTTGTTACTACATTATGAATTGTTTATCCAAAAGTTGAATAGCCATCTAAGGTCTATAAGACAAGAGGTAGGGGCCCTTAAGTGAGTCCCCAACTTATAAAAGTGCAAATGCAAGAAGTTACCTTTTAAAAGACAGTATCTACCAAAAGAATAGGATTTGACAATTCATTTACTGTTCTAGGAGCTGGGTATATAGCAGGAAACAAAACATTCTTGCCATCAGGCAACTCAGACATAACATAATGAGATTATACTGAGAATGTACCCCAAGAAGAAATGTCGACTTACGGGGAATGGCCAACACAGACAGCTGTGGAGGATGCGCCCCCAATATGAATCTTAGTGTCTTCTAGACAGTGCCATCAGGTTGTCCTAGATTGATGTTATTCGTCAGTAAGAGCATTCCCCTACTAACCTGTCGGTCAGAGCAGAGTCACATTCACCAAACAACATTCTGGTACCATTTAACTTTCTCTGTGGCTTTCCTTCACAGAATCTACCTCCCTCCGGAAAGTAAAGTGTTCTGCTCCCTTTGACAAGTTTTAAATTTGCCATCTGAAGCCCAGACTTTTGGGCTACTGAATTCACCAAGGGAATAGCACCCAGTTATACAAATTTAATGTCCCTGGTAAAAGCATTATTTATCCTAAATGCACCCTAAAAAAATACATAGTGTAACATAGGCATAGGGTAAAAGGTAATTGAAGCATGAAATAACTTCAATTAATGCTTTCAAGAAGCACCATGACCTAAGACTGCAAAGAGACCAGAAGGACTATTACAGATTAGTGAGATTGGGGGTGGGGGGTGGGGGGTCATAGCAACAGGAATCCATAGAAAAGGGGAGGCATTTGGGGGATGTTACAAGCTAAAGAGCCACAGGTCACAGACCTAGCTGAAGAGAACAGGCATCTGAATCTCCACTTAAGTTTGAGGGTAGTAAATCTGTTCTGGACATGAACAGATAACATTTTGAATGATAGGGCAGCTAATATCCAAAAGGGCAAACCAGGTTTGGGGGCTAAGGAATTAGTATTAGCAAGGTATTCATCAGTTTCTGGGAAAATATAGGGCAGGGCCCAGCCATAGCTCAAAGATTATAAGTAGGGAATCTAAATATGGAGGAACCTGGTAGTTGCCACTAAGAGCTGCTGAGTCTGGCTTTGGATCTCAGGCCTCTGAGCCCATACCTGATGACTCCATCACCCAGCCTATTTTAGAACTCGGTGCCCTGGCCCATAAGTAGGCACCAAGTACTTCTTTACTTGAAGGTCTTTTGACCCTTTGGTGCAAGGGCTCTTTATCACTTTTAAGAGCCCAGAGTAAATAATTATGGGGGTTCCTGAGTTCATGGACTACTAAGTTAGTAGGTTAGGATCCACAGACACCTGACAA
This sequence comes from Galago senegalensis, assembly GCA_963575145.1. Taxonomy (NCBI): domain Eukaryota; kingdom Metazoa; phylum Chordata; class Mammalia; order Primates; family Galagidae; genus Galago; species Galago senegalensis. Next base: position 15,465 of record CAUYTI010063827.1, on the reverse strand, counting down.
GTACCTAGTCAAGTCAGTGTCTTGCATATAATAGGTACTCCTTTATCCTCACTGTTCCCTTTTAAATAAATACTGCCTCACTTTAATCAGCTCATTTATAATCTGATGAAAAGAATTCCACTACTTTAGCCTGATTTCTAACAGCTTCTCCATCTGAACCTATAAGAAGTCTTAAAGAGGCATTATGCACAGTTAGAAATGTTTTTGGATAAAACTCTCAGGATACAAAATGGCAATGGATATTAGATGTGTCTCTGATTAGACCCATACTTATCTCTTCTTTATCATGCAGCAATCTGAATTGAAAGCAGGGTACTTTTTAAATAAAGTTCGTTTAGTTGGAAACACTTAATGTAAGTTTCAGATACTTAGTCCCACTTATCTCTAATGTAACATCACCTGTATGTTAAAAAATAAAAGCAGTTTAGGGGCGGCACCTGTGGTTCAAGGAGTAGGGTGCCAACCCCATACACGGAGTATAACGGGTTCAAACCCAGCCCCAGCCAAAAACTGCAAAAAAATAAAATCAATCATTTCAGTAATATCAACTACATAATATACACAAGAACCTTTTCCTCAAAGTGCTTCTGAAGCACTTTCCTCTTAATGGGGGTCAGTGTTCAACTAAAGTGCTGGCCCAACACTAAAGTCAACAAAGAGCAGCTGTCTTGAGTTTTGGTGAAAGGAAAAATTGGGAGGAATATTGTCAGCCAAACAACTAAACATAACCAGCACAGCTAGTACATTAGAAGGAAATGGCATAACTGTGATTGATGTGTATATCGTAACAGTCAAAACTTCTTACATCACATAACTCTAGCCCAAGATGTTTTAATTATCAGCTCAAAGGGGTTAATTATAAAATAGAAAAAGAGCTAAAGGAACCTATCTAAGAAATCACACAGTTGGAATTCTTAGACAATTAGCTGCAGAGGTAGACACAAACTTTTCAGCAGTTACACATAACCACCCACATGCAGCCTTTTAGTGTAGCATCAGGCTTAGATGAAAGATAGAGAATTTCCCGACAGTGCCTTTCCCCCATAAACTCTTCAACCTTCAATTATAAAAGTTTTAATGTCACTGTGTAGCTTGAAAACAAAAGGACATTTTGGTACTTTAGAACCAGTAATCACCATTCCTTCCTTTCCCTCTTTTTGCATTTAGATGGCTCGGCGCCTGTGACTCAAGTGGCTAAGGCACCAGCCACATACACCTAAGGTGGTGGGTTCAAATCCAGCCCGGGCCAGCCAAACAACAACGGCTACAACCAAAAAATAGCTGGGCGTTGTGGCGGGCACCTATGGTCCCAGCTACTTGGGAGGCTGAGGCAGGAGACTCGCTTGAGCCCAGGAGTTGGAGGTTGCTATGAGCAGTGAAGCCATGGCACTCTACCCAGGGGGACAGCTTGAGGCTCTGTCTCAAAAATAAAAATAATATGAGGAGATTTTTTTTTTCTTTTTTGCAGTTTTTTGGGCTGGGGATGCATTTGAACCCGCCAACTCCAGTATATGGGGCCGGCACCCCCAAGGAGAATTTCTTTTTTCAGTGTACCTAGCAAAACAAGTAAAGTAGGAAAGTAAGAGGAATTTTAATTTTCCTTCGCATACCATTCCTGCAGTATTCAAGAGTCCTTAAACTTTTTAAACGGGGCCAGTTTACTGTCCCTTAGACCGTTGGAGGGCCAAACTGCAGGCCTCCGGACAAGTTGGCTGCTAAGCAGGACAGGCAACAACAGCAGAAACACCCAGCAGGCCGGATAAATGTCCTAGGCGGGCTGCATGTGGCCCGTGGGCTGTAGTTTGAGGATGCCTGGACGTGATCATTTACTATGAGAGAGAAATGGTTTGATAACAATCACAGCTTTTAATATTTTTTGTGACATCCTAAAGGTTTTAGCATTACTTTTTTTAAAAGAAGAAAGAGAAAAAATAGCCACCTAGAACATTTTTATCCTTTCCAACAAAAAATATAGTTCAAATAAATACTAGTAGCTTTATCATGAAACTGTATTATGACTTATCAATTATGCTGGGTATTTCAATCTTTCTGCCAGTAACAACAAAATTGTAAATCATGTTTATATATTATATTAATCACATGATTTTGGTGGTTCACTGTATTTTTTAAAATACATCTGCCCTTACCTGATACAATATTGAGGGAGATTTAAGCATATGCTGAGTCTGCCTTGAAATTTTTTCCAATAATTAGTAAAAAAGACAATGTGACCACAATAGGGTTCTTTAAACTACTGAGAATAACAACTTATGATATTATTTTAAGGCACTCTGAATAACAGTGCAGAGCTTGCTTCAATGCAGAATTCTCCCTGACAAGTGACTATTTGATATGGTCTGTGACCCAAATTTACCCATGCACTGAAAGGCAAGAATATCGTTATGTGGGATTGTGCAGGGTAAAGGTAGTCTTTAAAAATGAAAAACCCAATCATGACCCCAGTGAAACCTGAGATTAGCTTTAGTTACCACCAAAATAATAGAAATAGATGATCTCTGTGAAATAATGCGCAGAGATCAATTATTCCTGAAGACCAAAATGGTCAGGGTCATTTTTAAAATGAGTTGCATTACATAGGTAGGACTTACTAATAAAAGTTCCTTTTTATTTGCCTTTCCTTCTGTCTCAAAATGAAATTTCCTAGGCAGAGCAGAAGGATACCTTCTCTCTTGTATCAGTACTTGCTCTAGAGTCTGATCTCTATTTTGTAGAAAATCAGAGCATTTAACCATCTGACAGGCTGAGTTTTCTGGCTCCAGAACGTATCTGATGGTTTAAGCGCTTCTGGCCAGGAAGGGAGTATTTCATGACATATTTTAATAAACACTCATCTGGAACGTACCCTTTACATGGCTAAGAGATTGGCATATGTTGCAATGCTACTATCATTTTAAAAGTGCTGCTTCCAAAAGGTGTTTATAGAGCTATTTAAAAATAAAAGGCATTGGCTCGGCGCCTATAGCTCAACTGGCTAAGGCGCCAGCCACGTACACCTAAGGTGGCGGATTCGAATCCCCAGCCCAGACCTGCCAACAACAATGACGGCTGCAACCAAAAAAAATGGCCGGGCGTTGTGGCGGGCGCCTGTGGTCCCAGCTACCTGGGAGACGGAGGCAAGAGACTCGCTTGAGCCCAGGAGTTGGAGGTTGCTGTGAGCTGTAATGCCACGGCACTCTACCCAGGGGGACGGCTTGAGGCTCTGTCTCAAAAAAAAAAAAAAAAAAAAGGCATTATTTTAAATATAGTTGGAGATTACAGAAAAAATTATTAGGATTCCACATACCGTGTTTCCCCGAAAATAAGACCTACCCAAAAAATAAGCCCTAGCAGGATTTCTATCCATTTGTTAAATATAAGCCCTACTCCGATAATAAGACCTAGTGATGGGCATGGCGATGCAAGGTATCTGCATAGCCACGCCCTGCATTTCAGCGCAGAGAGGAAGACATCCCCTGAAAAGGGCTTAGTCCTAGTGTGTCTTCTTGAGAAAAAATAAATATAAGACAGTGTCTTATTTTGGGGGAAACACGGTAGTTTTAGCTCAAGGGCTTGGTGTATTTATTATTAATGCGCTTTTTGGAACCTCTTCTTTCTCCTTGAATGTAACGCATGTTCATTGAGTTGGGAAGAGTATGATCTTGCTATGGTCCTGAGGATATTCGATTTCACTGGGCTGCAAAAATTATGCAAAAGCTCAGAATATAGCAGAGGAGGTTTAATAGGATAAGTCACCTACATTTTTAACATTATTAACTTGTTATCATTGAAGTATATACATTAGTGCCCTACTGAAAGGAAGTACTGGACTTTTGGCACAATTTAAGAGATTCTTTGAGGCATCAGCCAGCTGGACCTTAAAAAAACTCTTATAAAGAGCCAGTTACCTTACAGTTTGTTGCTATTCCATTTCATTTTAACTGTCAACACTGGAGTTGCAATTAGCTTTCTAGATGTCAGTTATATTTTAGGAGTCTACCAATGTGGAGCTCAGGATCTGAGTGAACTTCAGTGACCTGAAGAGGTAAGGATTTGAGGAATACTTTAGTTCAACAGCCTTAAAAAAAAAAACCGTAAGACCGTATATTCTATACCTTTAAAGTGAATTATGCATAAAATTCTGTGCAAACCGCAACATATATTGCAATAATGTTCTCCAGAAAAAACTCTAGTATACTTTAGCATTAAGTTATATAAAATATATCCTTATAAAAGTACAGATTTTCTTTAGTAAATTTAAATTATACCCACTGAAATAGCCAGGCTCGCTTTTTAGTATTAACATAAGAGTTTATCAATCTAAATTATTATTTAGTCCTATGGAGCCATTAGAAACCTTTAACAAATAAAAATCAAGTCCTAGTTCTTAAGGAAAAGTGTCCTAAAAATTCAGCTGTCAGTAAGTCTGTCTTTCTGAAGCTGTTCAACTGAGGAATTGTCCATAAAACTGTTAACTGATGCTACCCATGGCTTGGTTTGTCAGGATCCAAAGTTGAGTCTTGTTGCAAAGTTCCTGCTTGTGCCAGGAAGCTGTTAGTTTGTTGTCCCCAATCATAGTAGTCTGGAGCAAAACTTAAAAAGAAAAAATTATTTCAGTAACTCGAAACAGTATACTATGTATGACATGTCTATTTCAGGTAGGAGCTGGGATTTTGTATAACTGTAGATAATTCCAAAATTCTTTTTATTTTATTGTATTTAATTTTTTTTTTTTTTTGGCAGTTTTTGGCCAGGGCGGGGTTTGAACCCTCCACCTCCAGGATATGGGGCCAACGCCCTGCTCTTTTGAGCCCCAGGCTTCGCCCCTATGTATTTATTTATTTTTGTTTTGGGTTAATGTGAGGGTACCAACAACCAGGTTACAATGTTTGCATACGTTAGGTAGAGTCCCTCCTGTAGTTATGTCCTGCACTGAAAAGGTGTGCCATATACCCTTACATTGTGTCCCTTAATAAGGTGAGAGTACCCAGTCCCCTCCCTTCCTTCCCTCTCCCACGGCCTCATTCTCCTCCCCACCAACTTGAACTGAATTGAGTTTTTCTCTTATGTGGACGTGTATTACATCGTCTACTGCAAAATTCTTTAATGTAGCTTTTTTTTTTGAGACAGAGCCTCAAGCTGTCCCCCTGGGTAGAGTGCAGTGGCATCACAGCTCACAGCAACCTCCAACTCCTGGGCTCAAGCGAGTCTCCTGCCTCTGCCTCCCAAGGAGCTGGGACAACCCACCACAATGCCTGGCTATTTTTTGGTTGCAGCTGTCATTGTTGTTTGATGGGCGTGGACTGGATTCGAACCCGCCACCTTAGGTATATGTGGCTGGTGCCTTAGCCACTTGAGCCACAGGTGCCAAGCCTACTGCAAAATTCTTTAAAGTAGCTTTCTGAAGCCTATTTTGCCACAGATAATGCTGTGCTCAGTGATAGAAACTCACCTACTAAACTCCACGGAAACTAATCTTTAAAGCCTAGAAGTCACTATGTATAACAGTTTGGGTTTGTTTTTGTTGTTGTTTTTTTTTTTTTTTAACAACAAATTGCATTTGAATCCTAATATGGAGTATAGTTCACACCCTATCTTTCTTTGTACAAATAACTTCTGTGCCTCAATTTCCCCATCTATAGAATGGGAATAATAGTAGTAACTGCGTTGTTGGGCAATTGGAGGGACTAAGTCAATTAATGCCTATAAGTGCTTAGAACAGTATCTAATATATGTATAGCTAGTTAGTCTTCAAATTCACCAAGGATTACATAAGATACATTTCATATCTAAGAAGCTCCCTCTTCCCAGGAACGAGACAGGGATCTCAAGATGACAAACAGTGAGGAGAGCACCAGGTCAGCCCATTTGGTTCTCTAACCTCTGTGGCCTTGCTGGCCTTACAGTCCCAGATGCACAGATTGGAGGGGAGGCATCATAGTCATCTGAGCAAAGGGGAAGAGAACTGCAATAGTCACTACTCTCCTGGGTGCAGACCGTGCGTGGCTAACTAAGTGAAACTCAGAATCCTGGGGTGGGTACTGCTGGAGTTGCCACTAATCTCAGTACTCGGTGTTTCCCTCCTCTCTCTAAAAATTAGGTGATGGCAGCTCATTTATTATTTTATATCCTCTACATATGCTGGTTTGAACTCTTACTTTTTAACTGCCAAATATTCTAAGCCAAATCTGCAAGTGGACGTTCAAGAAAGTAGACTCTTCCTATTGAAACTCACAAAATAGTGAAGCACAAGAATAGGTGAAACCAAGGGGCAGGATACAGAGATACATACAAACTGTTTGCACGGTAAGGGACACAGAGCACAGATTTCAACAAGACTGCCTGAGTTGGGATCCCAGCCTAACCACTAACTAGCTGTGTGACTTTGGACAAGTCACCGCATCTCCAGAAGCCTGTTAGTTTCATCTGTAATGTGAAGTTAATAACAATATTGGTCTCAGATTGTTGTGAAGACTAAAGAAGTTGATACTTGTGACTCTCTTACAATAGTATCTGACCTATAATAGAAACTATAAGTATTTATTAAATAAATGTTAATAAATGTTTGGTCTAAATTAAGACCAAAATAGGCTCAGTGCCTGTGGCTCAAGTGGCTCAAGTGGCTCAAGTGGCTAAGGTGCCAGCCACTTACACCTAAGCTCGTGGGTTCAATTCCAGCCTGGGCCCGCCAAACAACTAAAAAATAGCTTGGTGTTGTGGTGGGTGCCTGTGGCCCCAGCTACTTGGGAGGCTGAGGCAGGAGACTTGACTCACTTGAGCCCAGGAGTTAGAGGTTGTTGTGAGCTGTGATGTCACAGCACTCTACCCAGGGGGACAGCTTGAGGCTCTGCCTCAAAAAAAAAAAAACCAAAATAACTACCCTTCATTTAAATGAAATTTTCAATTAAAAATTTACATCATTCAAATTTGAAAATTTGGCCCTTATAAGTTATAATGTATTCTAATAAATGAGTATCATCCAATTTACTCTCTGGCTCTAGACCAAAATCTGCTGGATGTTCCACATCACGTTCCACTGAGTTTAGACTCGGGGTCAAAGGCTATATTGCTCTCATGGAGCTTTAGAGTGCACATTAGCACATTACAGGCTCTGAGGAATCCTGCAACTGAAAAAAGGCGATTTTCTGGCTCGGAGCCCATAGTTCAGTGAGTAGGGCGCCAGCCACATACACCGAGGCTAGCAGGTTCAAGCTCAGCCCAGGCTAGCTAAACAACAATGACAATTTCAACCAAAAAATAGCCGGGTATTGTGGTGGGCACCTGTAGCCCCAGCTACTTGGGAGGCTGACACAAGAGAACCGCTTAAGCCCAAGAGTTTGAGGTTGCTGTGAGCTGTGATGTCACAGCACCCGAGGGTAACACAGTGAGACTCTGTCTTAAAAAAAAAAATAAAGTTGACTTTCTTTTTAAACTATCATTTCTACATGCACAGTATAGCTCTTAGGTAAACTGTGTTCCATGAAATGAAACATTTTGTATGTGGTAATGCTATGAGGTTTTTTAAATTTTGATGTCAGTTCTAAGTCCCGAATGTTTCATGTAAGTAAAATGATCTACTGCTACCCAGTTCTACACTACGTCCAGCTGCATGGTTTCTATGTAGGAATTTTCTTTGAGTGTGAATCCATTATATTGGTGCAGCCCTTTCTCCTAATGAGGCCTCTCTAACATGCACAGGAGTCTTACCTTCCCTGAAGACCCTGAGGGGCAATGTTCCAGGCAAGGTCATCATCACTGTCATATCTTCGAGGGTTGTCAAAGAAATAAGATCTGGGACTGAATCCATGGCTGGGAACCATTCCAGGGTTGGTCTAGAAAAATAGGTAACCATTCAGCATAGTTCCAGACACTGTACCTTGCACTAGACTTAGATAAATAAGATCTCTTTCTTGCCAGACATACTGGCTCATGCCTACAAATCCCAGTCACTCAGGAGGCAGAGAGGCAAGGATTGTTTGCTTGGGGCCAGGAGTTCGAGACCAGCCTGGGCAAGTTAGTGAGAGCCCGTTTCTAAAATAAAAAATGAGGCAGGTGTGGTGACACAGCCCTGTAGTCCCAGCTATTTAGGATGCTGAAGCAGAAGGATCACATAACCCTAAGAGTTCGTGGCTACAGTGAGCTATGTTTGTGCTCCTCCAACTCTAGCCTGAGAAACGGAGCAAGGTCTCGTCTCTTTCAAAATAATAGCTGGGCACGGTGGCTGACACCTGGAATCCTAGCACTCTGGGAGGCCCAAGTAGGTGGATTACCTGACCTCAAGACTTCTAGACCAGGGCCACACCTGTGGCTCAGTGAGTAGGGCTCCAGCCCCATATTCAAAGGGTGGCATGTTCAAAACCGTCCCCAGACAAATTGCAACGAAAAAATATCCAGGGGTTGTGGCAGGCGCCTGTTGTAGTCCCACCTACTCAAAAGGCTGAGGCAGGAGAATAGCCTAAGCCCAAGAGCTGGAGGTTGCTGTGAGCTGTGATGCTACAGCACTCTACTCATAGTGACAAAGTGAGACTCTGTCTCTAACAAAAAAAGTTTTAGACCAACCTGAGCAAAAGTGAGACCCTGTCTCTACTGAAAAATAGGAAAAACAGCTAGGCATCATGGTGGGCCCTTTAGTCCCAGCTACTCAGGAGGCTGAGGCAAGAGGATCGCTTGAGCCCAGGAGTTTGAGGTTGCTGTGAGCTAAGATGCCACAGCACTCTACCCAAGGGGAAAAAGTGAGACGTAAGCGCATCGCAAAAAAAAAAAAAAAATTAAAGAATTCTTTCTTGCAGGAGATATTCTAATTCTCTGGACAGAGAAGCTGTACTTGTTTAGCTAGAGCAATGGTTCTCAACCCTCCTAATGCCGTGACCCTTTAATATAGTTCCTGTGGGTCACCACCCACACATTGAGAAATGCTGAGTTACAGAGTGTTCATTTCAGTTTTTATGTTTAAGAGGGATTAACCTTTCATCAGTATGGACAAAATCTATCAGAATCTTCTTTTTTTTTGAGACAAGATTCTCAAGCTGTCACCCTGGGTAAAGTGCCGTGGCGTCACAGCTCATAGCAACCTCAAACTCTTGGGCTTAAGCGATCCTCTTGCCTCAGCCTACCAAGTAGCTGGGACTACAGGCACCTGCCACAATGCCCGGCTTTTTTGTTGTAGTGTCACTGTTGTTTGGCAGGCCCAGGCTGGATTGGAACCCACCAGCTCTGGTCTATGTGGCTGGCGCCTTAGCCAATCTATCAGAATCTTGTGTGCAAGAATGAGTCATCGTCTCACTCCCTTACTGAAAAATTAGACAATGCCCAAATTATCCAGACTGAAGTAGAGACAGACTGATATGGATTTAAATCGGTATAATCATGCAGCCTGTCCCTAACAAAAGAAATGATGATGAAATCATTTGGAAAGGTTTCTCATCCTATTTCTATATTCCATCTCTATAAATCATTTCATTCTGTTTCTGTCCCCAAACTGAGTTCCCCTCAAAAAGTTTCCAATGATGGGCTTCAAGTAGATCCTAGAGGTTACTGCTAGTTTTTTTTTTCTTTTTGGAAACAGAGCCTCAAGCTATCCCCCTGGGTAGAGTGCCGTGGGATCACAGCTCACAGCAACCTCCAACTCCTGGGCTCAAGCAAGACTCCTGCCTCAGGCTCCCGAGTAGCTGGGACCACAGGTGCCTGCCACAACGCCTGGCTATTTTTGGGGGGGGGGGGTTGCAGCCGTCATTATTGTTCTCATTGTTGTTTGGCGGGCCCAGGCTGGATTTGAACCTGCCAGCTCAGGTGTATGTGGCTGGCGCCTCAGCCACTTGAGCCACACGCACTGAGCCAATTTTCTTTAATTTCTAATGAGATACAATATGCACACGTTCTCCAAACAAAAGCTTCCTCCATAATTTATATGTAGTGTCCTAAGATCAAAATATCTGAGACTGCTCTCTATAATATGCTAACAACAAGGCCAGCACAGTGGCTCACACATGTAAACCTTAGCACTCTGGGAGGCTAAGGTAGGTGGATTGCCTGAGCTCACAGGTTCAACACCAGCCTAAGCCAGAGAGAGACCTTATCTCTAAAAATAGCCAGGCATTGTGCTGGGCACCTGTAGTCCCAGCTATTTGGGAGGCTGATGCAAGAGAATCACTTGAGCTCAAGATCTTGTTAGAGGTTGCTGTGAGCTATGACACTATGGCACTCTACCAAAGACAACAAAGTGAGACTCTTGTCTCAAAAAATAAATAAATTAATGGCTCAGCGCTGGCAGCTCAGTGAGTAGAGCCATATACACCAAGGCTAGTGGGTTCAAACCTGGCCCAGGCCCGCTAAACAACAACTGCAAACAAAAAAATAGCCAGGCATTGTGGTGGGCACCTGTAGCCCCCGCTACTTGGGAGGGCGAGGCAACAGAATCACTTAAGCCTATAAGTTTGAAGTTGCTGTGAGCAGTGACGCCATAGCACTCTACCAAGGGTAACATAATAAGACTTATTAATTAATAATAATAATACCCTAACAACAACAAAATGTTTTTTTGCAGTTTTTTTGGCCAGGGCTGGGTTTGAACCCACCACCTCCCGCATATGGGGCCGACACCCTACTCCTTTGAGCTACAGGCACCACCCAATAATTTCTTTTTAATTAAAATGATACCCTAACAGTAGATTCTCTGTAGCCTACACACATAGTGTGTTAAAGATGACAGGCATCCATGGATAGTGAGATCTGAGATTACAGATTAGACTTTCAACATTGTTCTGTATTCATTTAATGAAAATGGTACTTTGAGTAAGATCATTATCTTTCACTCCTCAGAATTCAGATTACACATATAATCTCTCCTTCAGACTGCCTGGTTTATGGAATGTAGCTCCTAAGAGCCCTGGAATAATGCAACACTGGATGAAAACCAAAAAAAAAGCCCAAACAGGGTGGTGCCTGTGGCTCACTGAGTAGGGCACTGGCCCCATATAAGGGGGGTGGCGGATTCAAACCCAGCCCTGGCCAAACTGCAACAAAAAATAACCAGACATTGTGGTGGGCACCTATGCTCCCAGCTACTTGGGAGGCTGAGGCAAGAGAATCGTCTAAGCCCAAGAGCTGGAGGTTGCTGTGAGCTGTGACACTACAGCACTCTACGGAGGGTGAAAAAGTGAGACTCTGTCTCTAAAAAAAAAAAAAGCCCAAACGAACAAAGCCCAGGTGAGCCTCAGTGAGCAGTGGGAATTATGCTCAGGAGACTCCTCACCTCTCCCTTAGTCAAACAACATCGCTGGATAACTTCAGTTATCTTCAGAGAAGGAAGAACAAGGCAGGCAGCTGGTGTCACCTAGATCCCACTGCCTCCCCATCACAGGTTTATTGCCAAAAAGGAGAAGATGCATAGGGCCTAATTTTACAGAAGCCTCCACACGGTCCCAATGTAGTAAGCAAAGGTAAAATAAAGTATAGACCCACTGTACAGGGAACGACCGGGCCCTGCCATCTGCAACAGCAGTCCCCAACCTTTTTGGCACCAGGTTGCAGGGGAGACAATTTTTCCACAGATTGAGGGGGATGTTTTGGAGATGATTCGAGCAGATTACGTCTCCACCTCAGGCCATCAGGCGTTAGATTCCTATAAGGAATTGGATTGCTGGCATGTGCGGCTTACTGGGGGGTTCACGCCCCAGAGATGTGAGTGATGGATGGGGACTGGCTGTAAGTACAGGTGAAGAGTCACTCACTCCCCTGCTGCTCTCCCGCTGCTGTGGGGCCTGATTCCTAATAGGTCATGGACACCAGAACCCACCCACAGCTCAGGGGCTGGGAACCACAGAACTAGAGAACACTGCTGAGTTTCATCCTGGCTGTAGCCTGAGCCCCTGTGACTCTATGCACAGGCCGATTGGTCAGACTGTGCTGCACCCGTCCTCCCAGCCCTATCTTACTTTTTTCTTTTCTTTTTTTTTTTTGAGACAGAGCCTCAAGCTGTCCCCCTGGGTAGAGTGCCGTGGCATCACAGCTCACAGCAACCTCCAACTCCTGGGCTCAAGCAAGTCTCCTGCCTCAACCTCCCAAGTAGCTGAGACCACAGGCGCCTGCCACAACGCCTGGCTATTTTTGGGGGGGGGTTACACCCATTATTGTTGTTTCGTGGCCTGGGCTGGATTTGAACCCACCACCTTAGGTGTATGTGGCTGGTTACTTTGCAACTTGAGCCACAGGAGCCGAGCCACTTTTTTCTTTTTTGAGACAGAGTCTCACGTTGTTGCCCTAGGTAGAGTGCCATGCTGTCATAGCTCACAGCAACTTCAAACTCCTGGGCTTAAGCGCTAACTTTTGCCTCAGCCTCCCAAGTAGCTGGGACTATAGGTGCCTGCCACAATGCCCGGCTATTTTTTAGAGATGGGGTCTTACTCTGGCTCAGACTGGTCTCGAACTCATGAGCTCAGGCAATCCACCCGCCTCGGACTCCCAGAGTGCTGGGATTACAGGTGTGAGCCGCCACGTCCCACCTCACTTTTTTCCACACCTGGCTCATTAATGACTATACAAAGATGAGTAAGAAAGACCACCACAAGCTGGTTATGATCTTGGTATGAAATAGTAACAATAATTTGTGGACATCGTTCATCTACACTCTCCTTAACACCCACTCTTCAGTCACGCTGCCCCACATCTATCTACTCACTGTTATTTTTTTTCTGGGTTTCGTAGATCAATGGGTCAATAATCTACCACTAGTTTGTGTAGTTGGAATGATTTATGGGGAAGGGCTCCCAGAAGCTTTCCCAGTCTACCCAGTTTTATATTTTCTGTCCTGCCCTATAAAGGCATTTCTATAAGGCTGATTGAACAGAAATGTGACCGAGCTGGGGGCGTGGCTTTAGCATTCCTCCCAGGGATGTTTGTGTTTCCCTGTCCCTGTCCTACTCGCCATCTGGCAAGCTAGTCAGGTGAAGGACCGGGTTACCATTCTCCATTGTCCTCTGCTAAAACAAAAGCTTACACATTTGGCTCACAGCGAGTCAAGGATTAATACTAGCAAGGCTGTGCTGCATTAAGTCATCATGTTCCCCAGGCCTTGCAATGCAGCTTACATTTTTTTTCTTTGTAAAATAAAGCTAAACTGAAAAAACACATTCTTTCTCCAAAGAGAATTAAGAGAAGGTATCAATGAAATAGTTAAGGGGGCTCAGCGCCTGTAGCTCAGCGGCTAGGGTGCCGGCCACATACACCATAGGTGGTGGGTTGAAACCCCAGCCCAGGCCAACCAAACAACAATGACAACTACAACAACAAAAACTAGCTGGGCATTGTGGTGGGCGCCTATAGACCCAACTACTTTGGAGGCTGAGGCAAGAGAATTGCTTAAGCTCAAGAGTTTGAGGTTATTGTGAGCTGTGACCCCACAGCACTCTACCAAGGGCGACATAGTAAGACTCTGTCTCAAAAAAAAAAAAAAAAGAAAGAAATAGTCAAAGAAACTTTTTATATCACAATAGGATGGAAGAAGCTCTCTACTGAAAAGCTAAACGGAAGTTCTACTCGCAGGTCTCATAATCAGAATTAGGAGATATTTTCGGCAAGTATAAAACAGTTGACTTACGAGGTCTTTTGCAGGACTTCTAACTCGGAAGAAGTAAACTACTAAGCTGGTAGGTAAGAGTTCCCAAACAAAAAGCACCACTCCAAATAGTACATATCCGGCATCTCCCAGCTGATTCTTCAAATCTGCCTGTTAGAGGGACAAAGGGAGAGTCACTATACAGAGGGCAGAGGAAATAAACTGAATTGATTCTCACGAGAACAGAGAACAGTCCCAATACTACAGTGTAATTCCTTTCCCCAGAAATGTGCATATTGAAATCAGATAGCAGCGATGGCCCAAACTTGAGGTGGGAGTTATTTAAATCACACTAGATAGATGATTATCTTCAAAATTTTCAAAGACAGAAACTCCTCATCTCTGTTTTTTTTTTTTGAGACAGAGTCTATGTCGCCCTGGTAGAGTGCTGTGGCGTCACAACTCACAGCAACATCAAACTCTTAGGCTTAATTGATTCTCTTGCCTCAGACTCCAAAGTAGCTAGGACTACAGGCGCCCACCACAACACCTGGCTATTTTTTGGTTGTAGTTGTCATTGCTGTTTGGCAGCTAGGGCAGGATTTGAACCCACCAGCTCCAGTGTATGTGCCTGGCACCCTAGCTGCTGAGCCACAGGCACTGAGCCCCCGTCTCTGATGTTTTAAATCTCTGCCCTCCAAAAGTGTTTTTTACATCCAAATTAACTCTCACTTAAATCTAAGCTGATTTTCAACAATCAGAGAGAATGTCATATTAGCACCATCTAAATTCTGGAAAGCAGCACGTAACTATTACCCGTTAGTCTCATCTCTAGGATAAACACAGCAGCTTGCAAACTCTTCTTCACATAAACCATATCCTGCTCTTTACCCTCTGAAGCTTTTTGCAGGCTAGCTTGTCTAGGAAAAAACCCTCAGAGTCCAGAGTGTTTGGCTTCTGGCCCCCTCAGTGAGATGGCTAAACGGGCGTGGTCAGGCTGTATTCTCCTCCCTTGGAAAAAATCAGAATCAGGCCACAGAGGGCCAACTACCTAAATAGAATCCTTTTGCCTTCTCTATTACAACATAGTTAAAGTACAGTAACCAAAACTACTCATGCTACTCTTCAGAAAGACCACTGTCACGCTCCACAGCTCCCTGCTATCTCATCTATACTACATATCTCAGAAGAATGTTCTTTTCCCATTCTCAGTAGTAATGTGTGCAACTGTGGCAATTTGTTTTGCTTGCTCCTAAATCATTTTAGAAACACCACACAGATCCAGACAGTCATAAATAAATATCTCCTAAAAACTCAAGATTTAAAAATTATGATACTTTAAATCCATTATAATTTGGGGGGCCGGTGCCTGTGGCTCAGTGGGTAGGGCGCCGGCCGCATACACAGAGGGTGGCAGGTTCAAACCTGGCACTGGCCAAACTGTAACAAAAAAACAGCTGGGTGTTGTGGCAGGTGCCTGTAGTCCTGGCTACTCAGGAGGCTGAGCTAAGAGAATTGCCTAAGCCCAAGAGCTGGAGGTTGCTGTGAGCTGTGATGCCACAACACTCTACTGAGGATGACAAAATGAAACTGTCTCTTTTTTTTTTTTTTTTGAGACGGAGCCTCAAGCTATCCCCCTGGGTAGAGTGCCATGGCATCACGCTCACAGCAACCACCAACTCCTGGGCTCAAGCGAGTCTCCTGCCTCAGCCTCCCAAGTAGCTGGGACTACAGGCAGCCGCCACAACGCCTGGCCATTTTTTGGTTGCAGCCATCGTTGTTTGGTGGGCCCGGGCTAGGGATTCGAACCCGCCACCTTAGGTGTATGTGGCTGGCGCCTGAGCCGCGTGTGCCGCGGGCCCCGAGCCGCGTTTTTTTTTTTTGTGTTGTTAAGGGACCGCTGGGGGTGGGGGGGG
>CAUYTI010063826.1:0-17838 GCA_963575145.1 Galago senegalensis | reverse complement strand
CCTGGCTATTTTTTGGTTGCAGCCATCATTGTTGTTTGACAGGCCGGGGCTAGATTCAAACCCGCCACCTTGGGTGTATGTGGCTGGCGCCTTAGTCACTTGAGCCACAGGTGCTGAGCCAAGTTATTTTATCTTCTAATGGTCTTTATTTCTCAGTCTGGGAGTGGATTTGCCAACCTGGTAGCATTTTTCTGGGCATGCTGTCTCACACAGTTGCACCCTCCATATTGGACTCCATCTTGGATGCCCCACACCACTTTCCCCATCAATTCATCCTCCCAAAAGCTTGCCATGATCTCTCCCTCCCTCCATCCAAGGTCTTCATGTCTCATACTCCCCCTCGACTAGGAGGACTGATTCCCTGATGGGCATTCATTTTGCAGAACATACTGCACATGAGGCCTTAAGCTTTTTGAGTGCCAAGCCCCTGTCCTGCTTATCCTCCTACCTCTATGCCTTTCATAGTGGTGATCATAGAACAATTGCTTGATAATTTTTTCTTAAGTAAAATTTTAGATAAGGAGAGGGAAGTCTTAAATCAGTATCAAAAATCTGGGTAGGAACTGGGAAGATTTCTAAAATGGGAAATGTTTGGATAACAGTAAAGTAACTCATTTGTCTAAGTCACACAAAGAAGCAAGTTCAACAATATGAGCTCTTGAAGAGAATATTAATGAGACTGTTATTACCATTCTTCACATGTGTGTGAAATAAATACTTTATTTATTTATTTATCTCAAATTGAGCTTTGCAAAAATGCCTTTGGGCACATCACACAGCCCTGGTGGCTATCATCTGACACATGAGGAGGCACAGATGTCAAGGTCACAATGGCATTATCTGGGAAGGCAGTGATATCTTCTCTGCAACATAATAGTCCCAGTCTGCAGCACCCTCTCATTTTACAGGTAAAGAAACCAAGGATCTAAGAGTTGGGGCTGTAGCTAGAAGTATGGAGGAGGTGCTGATTGCACAGGGTCTTGAAGCCTGATGAGTATGAAACCTATGGTAGAATGAATGTGCTGGATAGAATGGAAACTTACCCACTGTGTGGTATTTTACCCCACTTATGCTTTGGGTTTTTCCACTGACTGGGTTGGGCAATTGGGCAAATCCATTCCCTCTCTGTACTGTGGTATTCCTCCTTGGAAAATGAAGCTGATGAGGTCTGTTCTACATAGGGCATCATGACAAATGTGGGTTACCATCATCACAAATCACCAGAGGGAAGAACATTGGTTTTCACCAAGAAAATGCTCAATCATTGGTCACTCTAGCACTCCATTACAATTACATTGTGAAGATGTTCGAGTAAGGAAATAATGTTTAGAGTGCTTAATTTGGCTCCTGAAATTATGAAGTAAAAATCTTTTCACTTACAATAGCCACTCCACCCATCAATTAATCACTAGGTCTAGATTTGGGGGGATGGGAATTTTTTATTGGTCCGGGGTGACCAACAATCCCCACTTATTATTCATGATGGATGGATCTGTCTTATGCATTTGTTCTCTTTTTAAAAGATCTTTCTCATTGGAAGGGAGGGAGTAGGAAGATTCCAGCCCTTTTGTTTTTGGAATTCTATCATATGCTCTTACTCTTCTAAAATGGGACCAAGCTAATGTACTAGAAAGACCTTGATGTGTTATCTGGATATACAAATTCAGTGTTCCCCAGACTGTCAGATTTCAATGTTGGAAATGCTACCTATCAAAATAGAATGACTCAGTAAAAATCCTGAGTGTAATTTACTGGACCTAACCATGGTGTGCCATTTGTTAAAACTTTGTACATTAGAAAGAATTTACATGTCAGAAGACAGCGCCAGAGAGTAGGTTCAAACAATCCATCCCACCAAATGCTCTGTGGTCCAGAGAGCACGCCCATCTGATATCAGATGGGATCCTAAAGCCCTCTATGAAATGACCTACCAGGCACTTAAATATAATGATTTTTTGAGATATTTCAAGCCTCTAGATAACAATTTTTTTTTTGGGACAGGCTAAAAATAAAAGCTTGTTCTAGGCAAAATGCTTTAGCATGCTCTACTTTTCCTTGTAAAATGTTCCTCTTGCTCATCCTGAATTACAATTGTGATTCTTAAGCAAACGTTGGCTGTAGCTATGAAGACATAAAATGCTATAAATGTTATATGGACATGTCCAGGTATTCAGTGCTGTAATTTAAAAGCATCAATAAAGTTTAAGTTGTATTCAGAGTTTGCAAATCTGTCACGGTCAGATGAGTTCAATTTCCATTCCTCCCTCACCAAACCCTTCAAATTATGCATGAACAGATTAAAAATAGCAGGAAAATACATTGCATTGTGTTCACTAAATATCTCCCATTTTGGAGAAAATCTTTAGCAATCAAATAACATGAGAAAAGACACACTGGAAAGCAATTATAACCTTGGGAAAATTTCATTGCACTGCTGAAGACAGAAACTGGTGTATTTCAAAACTGTGAGCAAAGATTAATGGAGATGAAGAGAGTGGTAAGTGCCTGTGAACCGAGACATTTAACTTTAATGTCGTTGCAAAACATGAGAAGTCATCATTTCAAGTCTCAATAACTGAAAACCAAAATGCATTCATTGCTATTTTTCCTTCCTTTTTTTTTTTTTTTTAATCTGCCCAACATTGTACTTTGCAAGTTGAATGGTCCTGACAAGGAGTTGGTTTGAAAGTTAAGGTTTCTTTTCCTGAACAAGGTTAAGTTTAGCTTTGATGACAGCACAGTGTGGAAATCTCCTGCCAAGCATTTCCTCCAGGCAAGAAGGCAGAGGATTTTCACTTTCTCTGTCAGCTTTAGCTCTATCTCAAGTGGTTAGGAGTCAAGCCTTGGAAGAGAAAAGACAGAATGAAAAAAATAAAACCTTTAATGCATAGCATTGGTCTGAGAGTTCCAGACAGAATTTTTCAAGTGCATTTTGATGAACTGGGTCACAGAATGTAGTTTCTTAAAGTCTGTATAATACATTAGGAAGGGAGCCTGGTTTCTTTAAATGGAGTTTTAATTTGGGAGTAAATTTCGAGTTCTAAGAAAATTTGAATACATATCACATTATATTTGTTATACAGAGTTGGATGGAATTTATGTTGATACCAAAAGTGGAAAAATTCACTTGTTTGCTCATGTTTGATTTCCATTGATATCTTTGCTATATTGTCTTTTCTTTTGACTATGACCTTTGTCTGCAAAAGAGTCAGACCCCGATGGAATTCCTACCTTAGTCACCTTCCTGTAATATCTCACCTTGTTCCAGCATCTATCTGGCCTCTGTCACCTATTACTTGTCTAGGCACTTGCTTTTTATTTCCCAGGGTGCCTGGTGGCACAGGGCTTGTCAGACTTTATTGTATGAATCACTTGGCTAAAATAGATTCTGATTCAGGGTTGTGGTCCCCTGTGCCCAGGTGTCTTGATGCTGCTGGTCCATGAGCCAACCTGGGTCGTCAAGGCCCTGGAACACAAGTGGCTCTCTTCTCCTGCTTTCCCTCATCTCACTCCCTAATGGAACTGCCCCCACTGGCTCACCTGGGCCTCTGGAATCTACCTCATCCCTGTGATAGCACACAGACAGAGCTAATGTGCTTGGAAAATGTGCTCCAGGCCCCTGGTGGAGGAAAAAAAGGTGGTAAGTGAGGATAAAGAGGGCTTATTCATCTGGGCATTATATGAACAGTCCCTATTCCTCATGTGCTGTCCTGCAATGTGGGCCATGTCTGCACCATTCTAGTTGCCATCAGTACCATCTTCATGACTGCACACAACCACTCACGAAGTTCCAGCAATAGGCCACTGTAACAGGTGACTCAACTAAATCAATACATTGAGTTAGGGTTAATTGTTCTGGTTTATAAAGAAATTGAGCCTCAGAGAATTTAAGTAACTTGTGCAAGGTCACAGAGCCGCAGTTATCGATTGGCAGCTGGATCTGTCCAAAGCCCGTTAGTGTTCGTCACCTAGTTACCATCCTGCAGAATTGACCCTGGAGAATCCATCAGTCCATTCTATTCATCTGCTTTTAATCCTGGGACCAATTTTGGAATATCAGAGTAAGTGCAAGTGTTTTCTACATACTCTTGTCAAACACTATTATTATATTGTCAGAACACGCCCAAATGAAACTTTAAGTCACTCCGTACGGGCTAAAAGATTTCTACTAAAACTTCCAAAGGAAGACTCCATCTGAGCCCTACCTTGACATCTTGGATCAGAGGTGAGAAAGCACCGTTCACATATACATGACTACGTCCAGGGTCTACTAGAGCCAGCAAAACACACAGAAGAGATAAAAGGAGGTCTCTGCCTTGGGGTTGGGACAGTCTATTGCTGCTACTTATAGGATTATGGCTACTTGCTTTCACCATTCTGAAAATAAGTGATTTTGTCAACTGGGACATTAGAGATTCTGTTAGTCCTCAAGGTCTCAGTGAACCCTTGACTTCAGCAAGAATTTACCTTGGCTTTCAAGGGTTACCAGAGAAAATCATGGTGTGGGCCGTCAGTCTACCTGTTTCAGTAGAACGATCATGTGTGAACTTTGCTTCTGAAGCTGGCCCTGTTGTCCCTTTCAGAGTCTGACTTCATGTGGCCCGTTGGTTACCACTTGCCAAGCCTCAGATGGCCTCTGTTCTTTAACTTTACACTATTGAAGACATCCCACATAAAATCAACATTTAAAAAATTCAGCCTTTCCTCCAAAAGCTCTCAGATTGACCACTTAATCACATTTGTGGGCCTGCTTTGATGTGCCTATAATTCATTTTCATGATAGCTCTAATGGCAGTTTTAAATGATCACTGAAATAATCATTGAGAATAGGAGATTAGGAGAAACTTCAGTTCAGAATTCTAAGGGCCATAATAAAATGATAGAATACATTCTTCCGCCTTGATTTCAGAAATAGTTTTAAATGATTAAATTTAAATATTTATCATATTTGCTGTCATATTTACTCTCAATTTAGGACATGTATAATAATTGTATTAATATTCAAATTAATATCAGAATTTTGTTTGTTTGTTTGTTTGCAGTTTTTGGCTGGGACTGAGTTTGAACCCACCACCTCCAGCATATGGGAGCAGCGCCCTACCCTTTTGAGACACAGGTACTGACCTGTATCAGACTGTTTTATAACATACATCTTCAATACATAATTCAAGAAGGTATATATTAGTATATTTATCAGATCTCACTTATAGAAGTATTGTTTGGGGGGCAATGTAAAAAGAAAAAGAAAAACAATATTAATGATAAGACTGATGGACATAGTTTATGATTTTTGCCAGTGTTGATCTCTAAGGTAAACCAATGGCATGAAATGTAAAGTGTACCTTGAATATTCTTCTGTAAGCTTATATAATAGACATTTGAGAACAAATCCAAACATACAAATCTAATCTTCTGCATCAATTTCAAACATGGCTGTCCCTCTTCAACCCTTGCTGAGCTTGCTGACTGCATGGCTGCCCCCTGATTCAGGCCAGGCTATGGGTGTCTCCTGTCACTCCCAGCTTCACATGACAGCCATGTCTTCTCTCCAACTTATTGTGAGTCACGGGAGGGACCAGGGCATAGCTCTGTATCCCAGAATGGCGACCCCGCTGGGAGGACATATACTGGAAATCATGCACAGTGTCAGATGCATGCCCTTGTTAGACATAAAATGAAAAAATTAACCTTTCTCAGTGTGATTGTTTTAAGGAAGATTACATGCGATGACAAATGCAAGATCTGTCTGTCTTATTGTAAGGATTTTGTAATTATTTACTCTCTTGCCTTTTCAAATGTCGGTTATGGTCAAACATCTCCTGATTAGCTAATTAACTGATAAGATTGATAGGATTTCCATAATTATTAGAGATCTTTACACCTTACTATCTGCTCTCTCAGCTGGACGTATAAGTAGCACAGGTACCTAAAGGAGCTCCAGGCGGAGGGAGGGCAGGGGATGGGAGGCCTGCAGGGAGAGCCGTGCCGCAGGGCTGCACGTCTGGTGTACATGGACATCTGGGAGAAACACTGACCCCTGACATGCAGAGCAACTGGACTGATTCTTATTTCTAAACCGTGCTCGTTGACTCCTAGTATTTGTGTTGGGGTAACTCAGGAAAGGGGAAAGAAATGAAGCGTTGCAGGATACCTCTTATTTCTCAGGGGGGACTGATGCTGGGAAAAGCACAGACACTGCCTAGGCAGACTCCCCAGGACACAGGGGTCTGAGAGGCGATCTGGCCTGAAGATGCCCCACGTCAGAGGACAGGGGAAGGGGCTGCAGGAAACCCACGTTTCAGTCAGTATTAGGTGTCAGACAAGCAGCTGGAGTGTGGACAATTTGTGCCTTTGGAACAGTTTCAGCAAGCAGAGGGGTAAAAAGTACAAGGTAGGACATGAGTGCCTGTAGCCTCCTAATAACACTAGAGGATGAAAATGGGGAGTTAACTAGTCAAGGGCATAGAGTTTTCCAGGGATGAGTGCTTTGTAGAGATCTGTTTTATACCAGTGAGACTTCAGTTAACATGACTAAATTGTGCACTTAAAAGTTTGTCAATGGGTTTCACATTTAATTTAAAAAATTACAAGAAAAAAATAATATATGATGTGACTTGAGGTACAGCGGGATTTAAAAATCATTAGGTTTTTCAAAAATCTCAACAGGTTTATGTCAATAAATCTGAAAGCCCAGATAAAAGAAATATTTTTTTTTCAGTTTTTAGTATTAGATTTTTTTTATTAAATGATAGCTGTATACATTAATGCAAACATGGGGTACAGTGTAGTGTTTTCATATTCAATTTGAAATACTTTCATCAAGCTGGTTAACATAGACTTCATGTCATTTGCTTAGTCATTGTGTCAAAACATTTATATTCTAGTTCTAGAAAAGTTCACTTGTACCCTTGTTAGACAGATATATAGGTGATCTTTCCGGTCACCCTCCCACCACCCACCCGCCCTTCTCCCCTCCCCTTCCCCACTCCCTCCCCATATTCTTGGGCTAGAATTAAGTTGTGTCTTTCATTTGAGAGCTATAAATTAGTTTCATAAATATAAGAAATGTTTTCTATGGCATCCTCTAACTGATTGTTGCTGGCATATGATAAAAATATAATTTATCATCACCTACTATATGACTTCAATATTTTTACAAAACTAGGGGCTCGGTGCCTATAGCTCAACCGGCTAAGGCGCCAGCCACATACACCTAAGGTGGCGGGTTCGAATCCCCAGCCCAGCCCACCAAACAACAATGATGGCTGCAACCAAAAAATGGCCGGGCGTTGTGGAGGCGCCTGTGGTCCCAGCTACTTGGGAGGCTGAGGCAGGAGACTCGCTAGAGCCCAGGAGTTGGAGGTTGCTATGAGCTGTAATGCCATGGCACTCTACCCAGGGGGACAGCTTGAGGCTCTGTCTCAAAAAAAAAAAAAAAAAAAAAAAAAAAACCTAGGGAAATTAGAGAAAATTTGTATAATGCCCATCTGAGAGGATTTTTATGAAAAATAAACATGACAGTACGTATAATCTACTAGGTGTAGGATCTGAAATAAAGTAAATACTAAAAAGCACAAACCATTATTACTTTAATATTTGTACGAATTTTGTATTTATCAGGCCAGAAACTTGGGCACTGCTCTTACCTGTACTCCAGGAAACCCTAACACCAAAGTTCTATTGTAGTTCAGGAACCCCCTGAACAGTGGGGGAAAGCCAATGGCTCGTATGGGAAGAAAAGGGAAAGGGGTGTAGTGCTCATGCCCTTTCACCACAACCCTGTGCTCCCCACTTCCCCTCCCAGCAGGAGCCAAGCACAAAAAGAAGAGTTGCTTCAAATACTAGAAGGGCAGAGTTAGACTGTTCTTTCCAGAATAATTATATTGAATCCCTTCAAATTAAACAGACAACCGAGGCTCAGAAGGGGACGGGCATTTGTCTGATGTCACTCAACAAGTTGGGAGGCAAATTTGGGATCAGTATTCAGGTCACCTGACTCTTAAGCCTGCACTCATCCTATTTCACCCAAACTTTTCCTTGTCCTGAAGCTTTGGCCTCCCCTGAGAAGTTCCTTGTCCAAGGCCCCTGGGGCAGGTGGGTCAATAGCAGAGCCCTGAGGTCATTCAAGTTTGCTCAGCACATTCCTACCCCTGTCTTCATTGCTTGAATCTTCCCTGCCCCCAACTAGGATGTCTCCAGAGAATACTGTTCACTTAGTGAACAGACTTGGTGTGTTTTGCCTCCTCATTCATATCTTAAAACAGAAATTGGGAAAAAATATTGTTTAACCTAAAGGAATGCTGTATCAATGGAGGAATCTCAGCCAACAACCAGTGAAATTCCCAGCATCTGTAACATCGTTCTCTCTGTCTGCATGGAAGGGTACAGATCCTGTGGAAACATTAAAGAAAAGAGAGGAGGGAACTATAGGGGTCGCCACAAAGGTTGACTGGTCACAGTGGCAAGGCTGACAGTAGTCAGGTCAGGAGTCATCATAGATTAGAAAAGGAAGGACTTGCTTACAGTTTATGCAATGTTCTTTTGTTTGTTTTTTCATATTTTTCCTGATCTTAGGCCAAAGGTAATATTTCTAGATTTCCATTTCCTGGTGAAACCCAATAGGGCAGGAACAAGAGTGCTTGGTCTGGTTAGTGGATATCTAATATTAGGCCCCAGGACTGGGCCTCTTGTTGCTGCTCTTAATCTTTTTTACCCCTGGGTCCCTTTCCCCTCTCCACTGGGGAGAAAGAGTCCCAATTCTATGCCCACCTTCCCAGAGGATGCAGGAACCCTGAAGTCATGGAAGCCAGAAACAAATGGAGCAAAAAGGGATCTTTTTATTGGACAGTGGATGAGACAGATGGCTCAGGGTTGGGCATCGTGAATGAGAGGACAAATGGGCAGTAGGAGAATGGGGAGGGCTCCCAGAATGTAGGGGCAGATGAGGGCCTGCAGCCATGGGGACTGGACAGGCACAGCAAGGACAGGTTCCACCTGGTGGGAGAGAAGTGAGACATGAGGCTCTGCAGGTCAAAGCACTCAGAGGCATGCTCACCTCCCAGTACTCCACTTATAGCCCCTGTGGCCCTTGGCCTCTCAGTCTTCCCTTCACCAGCCCACATCCTCCCTCCCACCAACTGGGATTATTTCCCACTCCACAGCCTTCTTTTGAGTCTTCATGGGACCCCTGTTCCTCCAACCCATACTCACCTCATTGGGGATCCATACACGTCTTCCCGCAAGAGCCTTCACAGCACTTTTTGGTCCCTGGGCAGTGGGTATCACTCAAGCAGTGGTCAGGGGGGTTAAGCATGGCACAGCGAATCAGAATGTTGGGGCAGGAGCCAGACTTAGCGGAGCCTGGACCCCTCACCGGACCTTTCCCTTTGACTGGTTCAACATCTTTTCCTGAAACTTGTCCTTTAAGGGGATCTTGTCCTTTCAATGGAACACGACCTTTGCCAGTGCCTTGACCTTTAGCAGAAACTGTTAAAAGAAGAAATGGGCCCACATCAAGACCCAGTATGCCTGCGTCAACTACTGTACCTTTCCCCGGACCCAGCCATTGCCCACTGCAATGGCCCCCAAACCATGACCTCAGGTAGGAGAGGTGCACCCAGGTAGCTACACCCTCAGAAGGCTCTTCCCTTCTCTTTGGGGAAAGGGTTTATAGGAGTTCCCTTAAGTGTTTCTTCTCCCCTATACCAGAACAAGTCTCTCAGGAGCAGAAGCCAGACTAGGATGACGCTCAAAAGTGAGAGGACACATTGTCATTTCTGAGGAAATTTAGTGGAGGAGGAAAGAGCCATGAACCACATGCCAATAGGCCTGAGTTCCATTCTAGGTTTGGAAATTGCCTTGACAATTCCTCTCATCTCTCTCTGTTTTAGTTCCCTTTTTTGTAAAATAGGGGTCCTCAAACAACATGATTTCTCATGTCCTGTTCCTCAACTTCCTCTTAGAGGACTAAACTCTAGGGTTTTCATGGGGCAGAAAAGTAGGGGACAGAGGTTACACCCAGGGCCCAGACGCTGGGGTGTATCACTCTGTTGCATATTCTGCACAAGCAGCAACACCAGAGGTCAAGGTCATCTAACAACATTTCTTCCACAAACAGCCCTGATATCTCAGTCACTGGGATAGAAAGTGCATGGAATCTGTTGGCCAACTTCCTGCTTTCTCTGAATGTAACGGCAATGGCCAGAAAGCCGAAACATGGGCTCCGGTTCTGCTGACTGTTCCAGAAGCTCTCCCTGTCTAGAGCCAGGGGCCCCTGAAGAGCCTCACCTTTGCCTAAGTCAGCCCCATCAGATCACTTTTCTACTCACCTCCTTTGACAGCTGCCTCTACTGCCAGCGTCCCAAGGATGAAGAGCACCACCAGGACTAGGAAGCTGCTGGTCCTCATGTTGTCAGGAAGGTGTTTGACTAAGAGCTGACACCAAGCCGAGCTTTATGTAGCTCCAGCTTGGCCTGGAGTTAGGGGCGGGGCTGTGGTTTTACAAGGGACCAGACATTTCCTTACCTCTACCAGGAAATATCTACCTTCATCTGGGGAGGGACCTGAGGATTATTCACAGGGAGACAGGACAGATATTGTGTCACATCACCCCTGATAGCCTCACGAGATGCTCCACATTCTCATGCAGAAGCAGCACTGGCTGGCCCATCACCATCGCAACCAAATTCTTCATATTTCAAAAGACGATGAGGCCCAAGAAGAGAAAAGAATCACTGAAGCTTATTCATCAAGTCACTGGTAGATCCAGTCTTGATTTCAAAACCAGGGTGTTCCCCTACTATGCCTGTTCCTGAAAACCCCACCCGAGACCTATCTTATCATTGTACCTCTCCCAGTACCAAACTGGAATTTTCCTTCATTCTTTGGTCCTGAGAAAAGTTATATAAGGAAAATGTCCTATAACTAATTATTGCCCTTTATCATTTCATAGGTGGACTTTGAGATGTACCATGAAAGTAACTGGAAGGGAATTCTAGGTTTGGAAGTGGGTGATGCCTTTAAAATCGCAGTGAGCAGGAAGGAGAAATCACTCAGAAGAGAAAAGGAAAGAAAACACCAATCACCTCTAAGGAGGTTGTCTGTAGTGTGTATATCCAGCGTGCTTTCCCCTTTGTTGACACAATGCCATGTTTCTTCTGAAGAATTATTGTCTCTTTGTGCCATCAAGTGGTGAGTCTAATGGAGACTGCTACTCATGAAAGCCTGACCCCCCAGCCATGGTGGGTGGGTGGGTGTGTATGACAGAGATTCATGCCTGGTCTATTGAAGTCTTTTATTTGAATGGGCAGTAAAAGGAAGAAGGAAGTCCCTTTTTTTGTTAAAGGTGGTATTATATGCACTAGGGAATTCCAGGATTTATGGTTCTTATCTAAGGGTGGAGATCAACTGTCTGAGAAAAATAAACCTAATAAACCGAAATAAGCAGAGAAAAGATAGTGAGAAGAGATTCTGAAGGCACCATCAGCCCTTCCTTCTCCTTCCCCTTGAGAGCAATAATTCCCACACACTTTCCACGGTTGGGTTACAAGCCAATAAACTGGCCACCTTCTTCAGGAAGTGTGACTTAGTATTCTGTCACTGCTACCAAAAGTTCTGAGTAATGGAAATGAATAGCCAAACGTTGAGTGTTGTCAGAGACAAAGCCAGAGGTCCAAAAGTCACTGAGTTGAAGCAGAGGTAAGGCAGGGAGGATGTAAACTGATCATGGGATAGTAAACCTGTTGGTTATATCCCCATCACTGTCTCTTTAAATCACACTCCATGCCCACCAAGCCAAAACTTTTAGGGAAATATCAGAATGTTGAAGTCTGTTGGCTACTTAAAAAAAAAAAAAAAACAGCACACAGTAAACCATATGAACAAAAAAGTGTGTGGAATATACCAATATTCTTCTGAGCAGCTAGGTAAAGAAGGAGAACTTTTACTGCATCTATGTCCCATAATCCTCCCCAGTTGCTTTATTCTCCCTCCTATCCAGGATAACCACACTCCTGGATATTATGGTAATCAGCCCTTGCTTTTCTTTTTTTTTTTTTTTTTTTTTTTTGAGACAGGGCCACAAGCTGTCCCCCTGGGTAGAGTGCCATGGCATTACAGCTCACAGCAACCTCCAACTCCTGGGCTCAAGTGAGTCTCCTGCCTCTGCCTCCCAAGTAGCTGGAACCACAGGCGCCCGCCACAACACCCGGCTATTTTTTGGTTGCAGCCGTCGTTGTTTGGCGGGTCCGGGCTGGGGATTCGAACCCGCCACCTTAGGTGTACGTGGCTGGCGCCTTAGCCGGTTGAGCTATAGGCACTGAGCCCAAAATTCAGATTCTTTATCCTAGCTTCAGACCCACAGAATTAGAATCTTCAGAGTTAGAATATGTAGGTTAAACAGGCATTCCCCTCAGTCATTGTGAAAAATAAAGTTTAAGTGTATTGTTTTCAAAGGTTTCTTTACTTTTCTTTTTTTTTTTCTTTCTTTCTTGAGAGAGTCTCACTATGTCACCCTTGGTAGAGTACTGTGGCTTGTGTCCCAGTTCATAGCAACCTCAAACTCTTGGGCTCAAGCGATTCTCTTGCCTCAGCCTCCCAAGTAACTGGGACTACAGGTGCCTCCCAAAATGCCTGGCTAAGTTTTGTTGCAGTTGTCATTGTTGTTTAGCTGGCCCAGGCTGGGTTTGAACCCGGCACCCTTGATGTATTGGCTGGCACCGTAACCACTGTGCTACAGGCGCCAAGCCATTCAGAGGTTTCTTGTCAAAATCTGTGCAAAGGGGCCAACTGGTCCTCATAGCTGTGCTCCTGAGCCTGGTAAGCCTGGGAAAGGGAAGCCACTTAAGTTTCTAGGAATTTGAGGTGTTGAAAACATTCTCTGTGCATGGGATTCCATATTACATGGTTCATTAGGATCTGTCGTGGTGGGCCTTCAACATTTCTGGTTAACTAGTAGAATTAGAAAATCATGTGATGTTGGAATAGGAGGATATACCTGGTGACTTTAGGGTGCTGGTTCCATTATAGGCATATATTCAATGCAAAGAAGCCAGGATTCTGGGGATTGCCAGAGAAGAAGTTAAAAATAAGATAGTATATGAAAGCACGCACCTTGATCCTGCAAGAAAACAAACCAGCAGCAGCGGCAGCAGCAGGTAAGCAGTCTGAGCATAGAAAGCCAAACACAGGTCCCTGGTGTCAGTGTGAACAAAGCTGAGATTAACCACATACAGCATTTTCTCTACAATAAGCTGGCAATCAAGTAAATAAAGTATGTGAAGTTGTAAAAAAAAAAATCCACGCAAAGGCCATCAGTCAGTTGTTCACACCAAAGAAATCCAATCCGATGTTTGGGCTGGGAGGCTGATTATCAGGCAGGTCTCTGATAACTTTCATTCAGCATCACAGAGCCTCTCCCCATAAAAAGAAAGAGAGAGTGATACAGAATGCTTTTCAAAGTTCAGCTGGCTGTGTCAGTGGCCATAGATTGTTGGATTTTTTTTTCTGAGTTTGATTTCCTCATCTGTAAAGTGAAGGGTTGGATTCAATGATCCCTTTTATCACTAGCTTAAAAAAATTACGCAACTTGTACTGCCTACCTAGTTACCATAGACAGGCTAAGCAGTAGGGTGCCTGCGTCAGTGGCCTGTCACCCGGCCATTCCCACACTGTCCTTTCAAACATGGCACAGACAGGACAGAGGGAAAGAAGAAGTAAACGTAGCAAAATAGAAATGTGGCAGGTAACTCGTGCCTTGGACTCTTAGTTTTCATTATTTTTTCTTATCCTTCTCCTTCTACGGAACAATGTTCTTCTTTCTTCTGAGTAGTGATTGAGTTCATTGCCTCTAAGTAGTTCATTTGTTTATCCATTTGATTATCCCAGGCTTTGGAGTGTCCAATATATTCCAGAACAAGGCTGAGTATTGAGAATGAGAAAATGTACAAACACCTTGACCTCATCATGTGGTTTTCCAAAACCAAAAATCAGAGGGTTTTTACCCTTTTTCAGTTTTAGGTACCCCTCCTACAAGGATGATTTAGAAAATGTTTTTAAAAGATAAAAGCCAAAAAAACCTAGGTTTTTGTTTTCATGTTAAACTCATATCTAATTGAGAAATCTCAAATCCAATGTTTTGAAAGGCAAGTTCTACCCAGTCACACCTTCTGTGGGCCACACGAGTCAATGGACAGAACCCAGGGCTGTGCCCTTTCCCATCATCCAACATAATATTCCCTAGGAGCAAGGAGACAGGTGGAATCTTTGGGGTTCCTTTTGAATCACTAATAGTAGAGACACTTATGTACATTTTATGATAAACACTCAGGGGAGGGAAATTAAAAAAAAAAAACAAAGAGAAAGAATATGTCTCATTTTCCCCTAATTATATTGGAGTGTTTTAAATGACAAAATTCATGGTAGAGTTATATTTAAAAAAAAATTTCTTGTTCCATTCATATGACTTAAATATTTTATTTATTTATTTTGAGACAGACTCTCACTAGGTCTTGGCGTAGAGTGCCACATAGCTCACAGCAACCTCCAACTCTTGAGCTTAAGTGATTCTCTTGCCTCAGCCTCCCAAGTAGCTGGGACTACAGGTGCCTGCCACAATGCTTGGCTATTTTTGTTGTTGTTGTTGTTGTAGTTGTCATTGTTGTTTGGCAGGCCTGGGCCGGGTTCAAACCCACCAGCCCTGGTATATGAGGCTGGCGCCCTAACAGCTGAGCTACAGACACCAAGCCAGACTTAAATATTTTATCTTATTTTATTTATTTATTTTTAGAGACAGAGTTTCACTCTGTTGCCCTCGGTAGAATGCCATGGCATCACAGCTCATCACAACCTCCAACTCCTGGGCTTAGGCGATTCTCTTGCCTCAGCCTCCAGAGTGGCTGGGACTACCAGTGCCCACCAGAACACCCAGCTATTTTTTGTTGTAGTTTTGGCAGGGGCCGGGTTTGAACCCAGCACCTTCAGTATATGGAGCCAGCACCCTAGTCACTGAGCCACAGCCGCTGCCCCAGACTTAAATATTTTAAACTAAGAAATTCCCTAGACTTTTGAGTTACCACTTGTATCTTAACTCTAATGGGGAAAAAAAGGCATCTGGATTTATCTTTGTGGTCATCTTTATATTCAGGAAAGAGCTCTCACACTAGCTGCTTTGCTAAATTACTGCTCATTTCACACTATTTGAATAGATTCTTAATTAAGGTTTGCATATGAATCTCCATAAAAAATGATGCAAACTTTTTCTTCCCCCAAAGAAGGACTCACCAGACTGCCCTTGTTTGACCTGGTGAGACTGAATTATCGTTGAAGGCTTTCTTTACCTGTGGCCGAGAGGTGAGGCAGGCAGACTGTGCCATCTGTCCTCTTTACGTTGAAGGGAATCTAGTCTTTCAGGTAGTAATCTATGTCATGATTACTAAATTAAAACACCACATGAAAAACTTGATTTTTACTTCTTCTTTTTTTCTTTTTTTTTGTTTTGAGAGAGTCTCGCTCTGTCATCCTGGGTAGAGTGCCGTGATATCATAGCTCACAGCAACCTCAAACTCTTGGGCTCAAGTGATCTTCTTGTCTCAGCCTCCCGAGTAGCTGGAACTGTAGGCGCCCGCCACAATGTCTGGCTTGTTTTTCTATTTTTAGAAGAGAGGGGGTCTTGCCCTTGCTCAGGCTGGTCTTGAACTCCTGAGCTCAGGCAATCCACCTGCCCTGGCCTTCAGAGTGCTGAGATTACCTGTGTGAGCCGCCCTGCCTGACCTTTACTTCTCGTTTGCAGAGTAAGACCCACAGAATTTGCAGTGCGGGTTGAATGGTGAGCTAAACCCTCTCCCTACGAGAGGGACATGAAGTCTCCTGTCCCAGGGGGCAGCTGGAAGAAACATTTTCCACAGTAGATGGTCAGAAATGGAAACAATAATTACTTCATAAGACAAACTGCCGTGTCTGTGGAGAGGCCAGGACCAGGTGCGCACTGAGTCTCCCCGGACCTGGGAGCACCATGCAGGCAGCACAGGGCTCTGCTTACCGTGCTCCTCGGCCTCCTAATTACACTTACTTCCTGTTTCTGATCTCAGGCCTTTTAGAATAGTTCCCGTGAAGAGGAAATCCTGGCTGCTTTTTTTCTGGCGCTTTCTTACCACGTGGTAAATGGCTAATTTCATATAATTAAGGAAGTTTTTCATGGAGACTAAATAGACTGCTGGGGAAGGTATAAACACACGTGTGGGAGATAGAGGGGTACTTAGGGCACAGTTGCATTTGATTTTTACAAACGCTCCCACTTCCACAGAGACACTCGGGGGAATTCCGGCCTGCAGCGCGGGGCGGTGAGATTTGTAAAAGCCTGTCCAGGCCGGTTTATTTCAAATTGAAAAAATTGCCTCCATAGAAACCCTTGTGACTATTCAAAATTCCACATATAGGGCAAATTACATATAAAAGCTACTTAGAAGATTGGAAAATTTGAAGGATTGGATACTTAAACACTAATAATGGTAATATTTAAGAAATGTGCACCTGTCCCAGGCCTGGGAAACGAGCTAAATGCCTTACGTGTTTCATGGTTTTTGGTTGGTTTTTTGTTTTTGAGCCAGAGTATCACTCTGTCGTCCAGGCTAGAGTGCAGTGGTGTCATCAACATAGCTCATAGCAACCTCAAACTCTTGTGCCTAAGCCTCCTGAGTAGCTGGGACTAGAGGTGCCCAGCACAATGCCGGGCTAGTTATTCTACTTTTTGTAGAGACGGGGTCTGGCTGTTGCTCCTCCCAGCCTCCTCCTCAGCCTCCCAGGATGCTAGGGGTCACAGGCGCAAACCACCACCCTGGGGCATGTTTCAACTTAATAACTGTCCTCAGCACCCCGTCAGGTGATGCTGCTCCACTTTACACACGAGCAAGCTGAGGCCACAGGAAGGCTGGCAAAGCGCCCAAGGTCAAACACCTGAGAAGTAAAGGAAATGGGATTCCTGTCAGCTCAGTTTGCCTGCGAAGTCCAGGAACGGCCCCCTTGGTTAAGGATTGCACAAATAAGGGCAGCTCCCCATCAGAGGCCCGTGCGTTTATTTGGATTATTACTTACAGGGTGGCACAGCCTAGTGCTCCAGAATTTCCTCTGCAAGCACAGGCGTGGAGAGGCTAAACACAGGCTGCTCCACTGCACTATTGTTATCCGGAAATCTCTACTCCTCATGTTGGCTCTTGGTACCTAATTTCCTTGTCACTGTCTCTCTGCAGCCCTGCTGGATCCACAGCCACATTTATCTCTCTCATGTAACCGCTACATAGTTTGGGAGAAACTATGATCAGAAAGCAAAACTGCATGAAGGAGAAAAACCACACACACACACAGAGTATTGTGATGGAAATTGCCTTGTAGAGTTACGCGTTAAAATCCAACATAAGTAGCAGCCCGTATAGCCTATGGCTACGAGGAGTGAGAGTTATAGGAAATACCTGTAATGGAAC
This sequence comes from Galago senegalensis, assembly GCA_963575145.1. NCBI lineage: Eukaryota > Metazoa > Chordata > Mammalia > Primates > Galagidae > Galago > Galago senegalensis. Next base: position 364 of record CAUYTI010063826.1, on the reverse strand, counting down.
ATCTTGGTGAAAAGGGCATGGAGAGAGATTTGGTTCTAACAAGCATGAGAGAGCTTGTGAGATAAGAGCATTGGTGAATTGGCAGTCTCTACCTGTGGTGTTGAGAGGCACGAGCTCAGCCTTATATTAGGCTGGAGGAGAAGGCTGTTGCGAGCCTGTGCATTCTATCACGGACACGCTTACTCTGACTCTGTCTCCTCTCCTGCCTGCAGAACGCCAGCACGGCATCTCTCTGCTGAAGATTACCAAGCTCTGCTAAAGACTAAGAGCTATCTGTTCTAAGAAGACTGCTTTACTCTCTCTAAGACTCTCTCTCTCTCTCCAGCTAAAGTAGATAGCCCTCAAACACCTAAGAGAAACTGTT
>CAUYTI010063823.1:0-68882 GCA_963575145.1 Galago senegalensis | reverse complement strand
GCAAACTTTGATAGTGGTTCTGGATAATCACTTCTCAGCAATTATTTATTACAGTTTAACATTATAAAATTAACAAAAATAATATAAAACTCATATTCTGGCGAAATAGCCATATGGCGGCCGAAAACCGTATATTCCCTTCTTGTTCTCTAGCCCGTTCGTGCATTCTTTCCAAAAATCGGGACTTTTTAAAAACACCATGGGACAAATTGTTGAAAAGCAGGACTGTCCCGCCAAAATCGGGACATCTGGTCACCCTAACTATGCCCCATCACTTCCTTCCCCCCACCCCCCTCCATCGGGATTAACCATGCCCATCATTTCCCCTCCTGGTGACTCCAGTTCTTCTCCTTGATCACTGTGGTAGAATTCCTTTCCCCACCTGCTGCCTGAGAAAAATGACCTGGGATCCAGCTTCTTTTTTCTCCAGTTTAACTTGACATTCACACCATGTGGGTTTTCTAGAGAGCAGATGTTTTCCGGGCTCCAAAGGCCTCCGCCAGTCCTCTTTGTTGCATAATAAAATCCGGATCTGGTCTGGTTTTCAATCCCTACCATCTCTGCCTTCACCTACTAACTGTCTTTAAATCTGGTCTCAGTACTCTCCCTTGCCTTGGGCCTTTGCTTCTCTCTAGAAGTCTACATTGTTTGTGTTCCTGCCCACCCCTGAAGACCCCTGAGGCTAATCTTTTTGTTGTTGTTGTTAATTTCAGATTCCTATGAGGTTACACCCTTGGCATTGTTGGATAATGTCCCTGTTACAGTTGTGTCCTTCCCAGGTGTGCCATAATTACCTTACTTTGTGTCTTTCCGGTGGGAGCACACCCTCCTTCTCCCTCCTCTTGAATTGAATTGAGTTTTTCTCTTTCGTTGTTGCTCTGCCCTAGTCTACAGGCTTCACATTAATACTGAGTACCTTGGATACTTACTTTTCCATTCTTGTGATACTTTACTAAGAAGAATGTGTTTCAACTCCATCCAGGTTAATACAAAAGTTGCAAAGTCTCTGTCTTTTTTCATGGCTGCATCACATTCCATGGTATATGTATTGATTGTAAATTGAGCTTAAACAAATAATCTAGTGCAAATGACCTTGTGATAAAATGATTATTTTTCTTCTGGGTAGATGCTTGGTAATGGGATTGTGAAGTCAAATGGAAGGTCTATTTTGAGTTCTTTGAGGATTCTCCATTTTTCTTTCCAAAGAGGCTGTATTAGTTTACAGTCCCACCAACAGAGAACTGAGGCTGGTCTTTCCAAAAGGACTTCTCTTATGCTTCTGATACCAGAATTTCATCTTTAGTAGGTCCTTGGTCTTGGTGATTCAAAGACTAAATCCATAGATCACAGAGCAGTGGTAAGACAGGATTTATTTACAGAAAAGAATACAAAAACACCAAAGCTCCTGGCCTATATGTATGTGTGTGTGTGTGTGTGTGTGTGTGTGTGTGTGTATTTGCAGGGGTCCTCTGTAGTTACATTTGGCTGGGACTTGGTAGTCACATTTAGCATGCATGGGTCTTTTGTGGCTACATTTAGCTGGGCCTCAGTAGCAAATGAATCGCAGCAATCCCTTTCATTCCCAGGCCTAGGAAACCTACATGAAATTGACAGGGCCTAGGAAATGGGGGGGTTCCCTTTTCAGCTGCAAGTGCAAGGGGAGGGAGACCTAAGGTGCTGGTGTCTCCCAGCAGTTGTCTGCCGCTCCCCGCCCCCACCCTCTAGCCTGCTTGTTCCTCTGCTGGCTGCCACCACACCAACACTGCCAAGGCTCCACCGAGCTGGCTGGTGACCCACCTGTCCTGTATCACTTCCACGTGTAGGGGCTTTGCTTCCCCTTCCTCACTGTGCTGTGTCCACAGCTGAGTGAGGGCCCTACTGGTAGTCTGCTTCCTATAGCGCTGTGTCTCTGACCCGCCAGGGGCTCCTTGAGCAGGGTAGAGGTCAGGGAGGATATTGCAAGAGAATAATGGGAGAGGGACAGGACTGAGAGTAGGTGTTGGGAAGATTACAATGGCGCAGAGACCTCTCACAGGCCCCTGCTTTGGTGTCGCATTTCTTCTTATATATAAAATCTAATCTTTGCAAGGTTTGTGCACATTCATCACAACTAGGATGACATCTTCAATCAAATGTTCCATAACATGCATGTACAGAGGGAGCCGAAAAATGTATACACATTTTAAGAAAGGAAAGAAAACTATTAAAATAGTAATACTGATACTGGAATTTCATGTTCTCTCCTGGCTGGCTCACCAAATCTGATACTGGAGTTTCAGGTTCTTGGTCTCGGTGATTTGAAAAATAAATCCACAGACCACAGATCAGTGGTAAGACAGAATTTATTTACAGAAAAGAATACAAAAACACTAAAATTCCTGGTAGGGAGAGAAAACCCAAGTTGGGAGAGAAAAGCTCTCCTCATCTCTCTCCATCTAGGGGTATATATAGGTGCATTGGTTCCTTCTATATGAGGCCAGGAAATGAATGGACACAGTCCTTTTCCCTGGGGCAAGGTGAATGAATGCATTAATGAATGGACACAGTCCCTTCTACTGGGGCAAGGTGAATGAATGTATTAGTGAATGGACACATCCATTCAGGGATTTGAGGCCTAGGAAATGTACATGAAATTGACCTATGGAGTTGGTATTCAGTCATAAGTGCAAAGGGAAGGAGACACCAAGGCGCCAGTGTCTCCCCAGCAGTTGTCCCGTCCCTTCGGCTACTGGAGCCTCTGGTGGGGGTGGGCAGCTCCCCCATCCCTTGCCTATGCTCCAGCCCGCTGGTTCCTCTGCCGCCTGCTGTATCACCAACACTGCCAAGGCGAAGGCAGCAGGTCCTCCAGCCCAGCTCTGGTGAGCTGCCTGGGGCACCACCTGTCCTGTATCAATACTCAAGTTACATTTGACTTCTGCAATTATGAGAGACACAAGACAAAATATACAAGGTAACAAATGTCATCAGTATATATTGAATATTATAATTTTAATACAGTTTTCTGCATTTAATCCCTTTCTTAAAATGTGTGTACATTTTTTTGGCATCCTCTGTATGCAGTGCTCAGGTTTAAGTAGGGTATATGCATGATATATCATAGGATATTATTTGGAATAGAGATACGAAAAATCAAATCTGTTAAAAATGCCCAGAAAATACTCCAAGGGGCTCTATGTAATCATCAACTTGTAATATTTGGAGAAAGAGTAGAAGCACATAAAATCTGAACAAATTTACCCCAATGGATCTTTTAGCTTCCAGATTTGCTGCATGTCTTGTCATCTGCTTCAGTTCCTTGTATAAAAGGAAAGAGAGATTTCTACACACTGCTCCTCAATATTTATTTATGTAAATGAGACACAAGTCACAAGGATGGAGAGATGAACCCTGATTTATGACAACATCAAGAAAATAGCTAAAAATAAGCATGTCTCCAGATGATTCAAAGTGCAATAAGGGAATTTCCAGTGATTTGATAACAAATGTAGCAGCCCAGTGCCATTTATTTTTCCGGCAAATATTTCCAAGGAGCCTGAAAAATAATAGCTGTGTAATCTGAACAATTTTTTTCATCTTAGATGATTCAAACCTTTGTGTTCAAAAAAAAAAAAAAAAAAAGGTGAGAGAGAAAGAAAAAAGGAAATGTAAGAGATGTAAATAATAAATCAAGTTGCTGTGTTCCTGATGCTGGAAACAAAACTTTCAGTAGTCTATCTGCAGCCAAATTTTAATATTCTAGTCATTAAGCCTAATTGCACAGAAATGATACAGTAAACAAGATGCAGCTATGTTCTCGGCGAGATAGCTAAATGAAAGTTAGAATTATAGAGCCCTGGAGTTGAAAAGAACATGAGATTATCACTAAATTCAGCCTCCTACAATGAGCAAGAGTCATCTCCAAAACACTGATCTCTGAGAAGTAGAATCTTACCTGTTAAATACTTAAGGCAATGCCAGGCTCACTACCTCTGTCTAATTTCTCAGGGTTACTGTAACAAATTGCCACACATTCAGTGACTATAAAAAACCATTTGCTTCTTATCTCATAGTCTGGAGGCCAGAAGGTCCAGGGTGCTCTGCAGGGCTGCTCTCCCTACAGATGACTGAAGGGAGAGCTCATCCTGCGTTTCCAGTTTCTGGAGGTCGCTAGCTCCCTTGGCTTGTGGCCATATCTCTCTAATCTCAGGCTTCCCACCATCTTCTCCTCTCTCTGTATCTTATTTTTATGTTTTTGAGACAGAACCTCACTATGTTGCCCTGAGTAGAGTGCCATCTTGTCATAGCTCACAGCAACCTCAAACTTCAGGGCTCAAGCAATTCTCCTGCCTCAGTCTCTCGAGTAGCTGGGATTACAGGTGCCCACCACCATGTCTGGCTAGTTTTTCTATGTTTAGTAGAGACAGGGTCTTGCTTTTGCTCAGGCTGGTCTCAAATTCCTGAGCTCAAGGAGTCCACCTGCTTCAGCCTCCCAGAGTGCTGGGGTTATAGGCGTGAGCCACCCGCCCAGCCTCTCTGTGTAGCTCTTAAAAACAGACATTTGCCTGAATTTAGGAACTCCCCGGATAATCCACAATGAGGTCCTCACCTCAACATCTTTAACGAAATGGCATTGACAAAGACCCCTTTCCCAAATAAGGTGACATTTACAGGCTCCAGGAATCTGTACATGAACACATCTTTTGAAGTGTCACCATTTAGCCCACTACTGCCTCCAAAGGTACTTCTTTTTCGGATAGATTTTGATAGAGGGACTTGTGCTGTTTTGAACAGTATCCACGTATCCTTATTCTTTTAGGACAAATCCCTGGCAGGGCTCTGTCTCTTCCTGTTGGGCTGAAAGGGGTGGGTTCATCTCCTCCTGGTCCAGGGACTCTGGGGCTTGAGCACGTAGTCTATGCCGTCATCGCATTCCCTCTCTGGGCCTGGGGCTCTGGAAGGGGGATGGGATGGCACAGTCAGAGTGGGTTGTGATTTGTGGCTGCTTGTTCCCAGCACAGCCCTTCTCAGAGAATCCAATGGTGAGGGTGCCCTTGGCAGTGTTGTGAACCAGTGATAGCATTTTGTCCAGGCCTTGCTTCTTCGTTTGCCTGTCTGGCCTTGCTTGTGTAGTCTCCTGATAAATGCTGGGAGCTAGCCTTTCCCGTAGATCTTTTTTCCACGTACATTACTGGAGTTTCTAGTGTTGTTGATAGCCAGAACCCCCTGGCTGATGTCCTCACATGAAGCTCCGATCTGTTTCTGTGTTGTTGTTATTTAAACATCTGAATCCTGAAACGGTACACAATAAACCCACATTCTTTTGCCTGTAAAACATTCCTAAAAGAATGGGTCATGGAGGCTGGGCAAGCTGGCTACACCTGTAATCCCAGCACTCAGGAGGATGAAGAGGGAGGATGCTTCAACTCAGGAGCTGGAGACTAGCCTGAGAAAGAGGGAGACCCTGTCTCTACTAAAATAGAAAGACAAGCCAGGTGTTGTGGTTGGCTACTGGGAGGCTGAGGCAGAAGGATCATTTGAACTCAAGAGTTTGAGGTTGCTGTGAGCTATCAGGCTGTGGCACTCTGCCCAGGGAACAGAGTGAGACTCTGTCTCCAAAATTACAAAAAAAAAAAAAAGAATTCCTCATGCACACAGGTCAGAGCCAGCACCTAGCATCCCTGAGTCTTGGGGCAGTGCCCTCAATTACCGTCCCAAGTTGTTTCTCATGCCCTCTCCCTTCCTTGAACTCCAGCCCCACACCTTTCTCCCGAGGCAGACATCTCCAAATTGGACATCTCCAGGCCAATTTAGTAGTGCTGTTATATTTTCTAATATCACATTATATTTTATTGCAAACCATTTTTTCTAGAAACTTGCAGTGCTTTTAAATCATGCAGTTGCCCTCTGAGACCTTCTGCAAGGAAAAATCTTCCCTAGAAATTTCTTAAGGCTCATTCCCAAGGCCCGTGTTCTGGGCGTGCCCAGATGTTGCCATTCAGGCCACCCAGCCTCACCTACACCCCTTGTCCCAGCTCCAGATTTCCTGCAGCTCGTACCCCTTCTGGAGGACCCCCTTCTGTCTCTCTTCCTTGGTCCTGTGCATTAGTGTTCTGTCCTGTGTACAATGGTCCTTCCTTTCAGGCAGCTGTCACCATCACTTTTTGCATGTGGCCCATATGCATCGGATTACAGTCAACGTGCAACTTTATAGGAGGCTTAGTTTTTTTCCCCCAAACTGATTTATTTGCAAACCTTGCCTTGCCAACAAAATCGTAAGCTCCCAGAGGGTAGGTGTGTGGTCTTTTTTTTCTTTAGCATAATGCTTTAGAGGTGTTTAATGGGCATGGTTGACATTTAAGTTTTTCCAATTTATAAGCAACTTGATAGTACATGACTGATAAATAAGTTGTCATTTTGCTAAAGCTGGAGTTTTCTAATTATAAACATTAAACAAGCTCATGAAAAAGTTCCCTAACCACCCCATCTTCCAATTGCATTTGACCTTAATTTTATCAAAATGAAGGGTGTCATGTATGTCCTTTGATAAATTTCCTTTTGAAACACAAGCATATTGTCCCTTTAAATAAATTCAAAAATATTATTTGCATTGAAAATCCCCTTTGTAGTTCTTGCCAAATTGCTCCGTGACTTGTGTATAGGACTGAAGAATTTCAATCTCTCTCTTTATTTTTTTTGAAACAGTCTCACTCTGTTGCCCTGGGCAGAGTGCAGTGGTGTCATAGCTCACAGCAACCTCAAATTCCTGGGCTCAAGTGATCCACCTGCCTCAGCCTACTGAGTAGTTGGGACTACAGGCGCCCCCCTGCACCCCGCCCCCCCCCCCCATCGTGCTCAGCTTGTTTTTCCAGTTTTAGTAGACATGGTGTCTTGCTCTTGCTCAGGCTGGTCTCCAACTCCTGAACTCAAGGGATCCACCTGCCTTGGTCTCTCAGAATGCTAGAATTATATTGCATGAACTACCTCGCTTGGCCAACAATTTGAATTTCTCAAATCTGTGAGTTTGGTGAGCAGAAATGAGGCACTTTACCAGTGATAAGAGCCCACCCAGCCTCCAGGTCTCTGAGGTCTGTGGGTCTCTGTGCCTCTCAGCTCCACAGCACATAATGTCTGTTTATTTAACTCTTTGAGTAAAGTTTCTCAGACAGGAAGACGATGGCTGGTGTTGATAATAGCAATGGAGGGAAAAATATAAAGAAGTCTAAAATAGCACTGGCTTGGAGCCAGAAAATAAAAAGTTATTTTTGTTTTGTTTTGGTTTTTTGGTTGTGAGGGAGGTGAATAGGATGTGGTCATGTGTTTATAAACCTCAAAGACCGCTTGATAGAGATACTAAGGGCCTTCTGTCCATAAGTGAATAGAAGTGAATTTAGTGACAACAAAGAAATATGAACTGGCCTGTTGTACCATGAATCACTGATAAACTTTTGACTTTTTAATTGAAATGCATGTATGCATATGTATGTACATGTAAAATTATATATATAAAATATGTTCTTCCTATGAATTAGTGTGTGGGAAAGGCATGGGAATTTAAAACTATATAGTGTTCTAATAGCCATTCTTAATTCATCTGTTTTTAAAAATTTATTTATTAGCTGGACACAGTGGCTCACTCCTGTAATCCCAGCACTCTGGCAAGCTGAGACAGGAGGATTCCTTGAGCTCAGGAGTTAGAGACCAGCCTGAGCAAGCGTGAGACCCTGTCTCTACAGAAAACACAAAAACTAGCCAGGTGTGGTGATGGGGGCCTGCAGTTCCAGCTACTCAGGAGGCTGAGGCAGGAGGATTCCTTGAGTTTAGTAGGAGTTTGAGGTTACTGTGAGTTGGGCTGACACCATGGCACTCTACTGAGTAAGACTCTGTCTCAAGAAAAAAAAAATTATTACTTGCATAGTATTTATTGTTCAACTTCAAATAATATTGAAATATTAACAAATGAATGTAAAGTTTTCTAATGTCCTGGCCCTGAGAAAATAAATACTAAATTTGTGGTGTTTTTGATTTTTGTGACATGCTTTTCATGTCATATGACTATACCTATGTTTTAATCTAGAACTTTTATGATTTAACTCTTCTAGGTTTGAAATTTTGATGAATCTGGAAATCATTGGTATGCTTCAGAATAAGAAAATAAATTATTATTAGTTTAATTTTTCCCAATGATGATCAGATATACTATTTGCTAAACAATCAATTTTTCTTCCTACTATTTTATCATGTCCCATTATCATATACTAAATCCCATATATGATTGGGTATAATTTTCAATCTTTCTATTCCCAAGCTAATGCCAAATTTTATAATTATGATAGCCCAATAGTCATTTTTAATAGCACAAAATGCTTGTTGATTGCAACATAACTCAATTTATTTATTAAGTTTTTTTCTTTCTGAGACAGAGTCTCAGTCTGTCGCCCTGGATAGCACGCCATGGAGACACGGCTCGCAGAACCCTCACACTCCTGGGCTCAAGCCAAACACAATTTAAAAGTGAGTGAAGCTGAAGGGAAAAGCCTTCCTTCTAATGCTACTTCCCAGAGTTCAGCATGGCTCACAGTTTGATGTAGATTCCTCCAGAAGTTTTTTACACAATATGTATGTCTACATACGTATAATATAATGGAATCATATTTATCTTGTTTTGCAACATTTTTCACGTAACAATTTACGATGAGTGTTATTCAAATCAGTGCAGCAAGGTAGACTACATGCTTTTAACTGAGTATCATTGTATGGCTAGCCATTATGTATTTTACCCAATATCTTATTGAAAGCACTTATATATTTTTCCTAATATTTTACTATTAGCAACTACCTTCAAAGTCTCTTTTTATACAGTATGACTTCTGTAAGTTGACCACCCAAAGGACTGTGACAAGCTAGTCAATATACAGAGGTGGTCACCAAAGGAACGAGGTACCCTGGACTGGTCATGTGGTGCATGTCCAGTCTATGAGAATTAGGTGAGCTTAAGGAGGAGGTCAGTGTAGGGAGAGGGTCAGCCATGGAGGTTCTCCTGCGTTTTTGTCTTCAGTATTTCTGTAGAATGAATAGTTAGATGTAAGGTTGTCTGGTATTGTATTACATTGCAATAGATATCTCTAAATTGTCTTCCAAAAATTTAATTAGTATCTGCTACAGCTCTAGCCAGGAGCCTATTAAGTGCTCCAATATCCCGGAAATTTTTAGGAAACAGGAGTTAAGGGAGAAATAAAGACTTGAATGCAGAGTCGAGAAGAAAGTAGGGTGAAAGCAGGGTTTCCTCCTAGGTTAGATAAAAAAGAACAGATCGCTGGAGTCTTGAAGGCAGGTTAGGTAAACAAACAAACAAACAAAAAAATACAGAACCAGCTTAATTGTGGCTGTCTCTCCATGGAACTCTCACTTGGAGTCACTCAGTTACACCCAACGTTTGTTGAGGGAGAACCTCTCTATAAAAATGTCCGCATAATAATTGTCGTGAGTTTTTTGATCTTCTTCTGTAACTGTGGAGTTTTTGATATCTTTATAGAAGGATTAATAAAAATTAAACTCATGATGGGCAATATACCAAGTGAAAAAATACTCACATCTCTGTATGCCAAAAATTAAATGTTTTTTGTCAACGTGTTTAAATAAAAATAGTGTTTGCCATAAGGGAATGCGAGGATTAATACAATTTTCTTATCTAAACAAGTAATTGTTTTAGAATTTTTATGTTATTTTCTAATTAGCTGATGATCATACAATATTGTGATTATTATAAAAAGTATTTGCATTCAGATTAAATCCCTCCCTCCCTCCCTCCTTTCTTCCCTCCCTTCCTCCCTCTCTTCCTCTCTCTCTTCTCTTTCCTTCCTTCTTTCCTGGTGGTGGTGGGGAGAGCAATTAGGAAGTGTCATATCTCTAAGGAACCTTAATCCAGACGTCTGTGTTGTTAGGATGGCGCTTTCTACAAATGAAAGGGTTATGGGTGACTCTGGGGCTTATCTTGCAAATTGTGCTGGGGAGAAATATGTCTGTCCTGGCATCAAGCCCTGGCTGCAAGCCAGAGAGAGGGTTACAGAAAAAGATTAAGGTGTCAGTGCTAGAGGCAGGGAAAGATATTGGGCAATACATTGTACCACACACCGGATTTACGCCCAGTTTGTGAATAGTTTACGATAGGTAAAATGCCAATAGTCATTTCACTAGCGTAAACTTTTGAGAGATTTATCTTCTGTATTTTTCAAACTTTACATAATGTCTTATTGTTTTTACAATAAACAGTTTGGAATTTATTCCTTTAATACTTAGGCATGCGGTAATAGCATAAAATGCTCAATATTATTTTATACATATTAAAACATGCTTGTATTCTTTGAGATGAAAATACTGAAATCAATATGAGATAATATTGCCACTGATTATTAGAAATTATTTGAATGATATAGACATTTAAAAATTATCCAATCCCATACACACAGCATAATCAATACAATTTAAATAATACTTCTAGTACAATTATTTTTATTGGAAGGATAGTTGAGTGTTCAAAAATAAAACTTGTTTAGGTTATTTTTTATTGTCTACATGTTATGTTTAAGAGTATTCTTTATTTTATTTTATTATACTTTTTGAGACAAAGCGTCAAGCTGTCCCCCTGGGTAGAGTGCCGTGGTATCACAGCTCATGGCAACCTCCAACTCCTGGTCTCAAGTGATTCTCCTGCCTCTGCCTCCCAAGTAGCTGGGACTACAGGCACTTGCCACAACTCCTGGCTATGTTTTTGGTTGCAGCCGTCATTGTTGTTTGGTGGGCCCAGGCTGGATTCAAACCCACCAGCTCAGGTGTATGTGGCTGGCACCTTAGCTGCTTGAGCACAGGCACCGAGCCTAAGAGTATTCTTTAATTATATAATTATACTAACACAGGGCAGCACCTGTGGCTCAAAGGAGTAGGGCGCTGGCCCCATATGCTGGAGGTGGCAGGTTCAAACCTAGCCCTGGCTAAAAACTGCAAAAAAAAAAAAAAAAAAAAAAATTATACTAACACAAGGCAAACCTTTTCCCCTAAGTTTATATAGCTCATCCTATGGACGTTTCAGCAAAAGAATTCAAGAATTAAGATTTAAAAGCCCTTGGTTTCAGCATTTTTAATTCTTAAGAAACAACTTTAGAGCTTTTAAAGACTGAAATTCATCTTTAGAAAAGTAAACCTGGATCAATTGAGGAAGGAAAAATGAAAAAGTCTAGGCAGTTTAAATGTATGAGGGTGGACAATTAGGTTCACAGACTCATCCTCGAAAAAATGCTGTAAGGGGGGCCTAGACGCTGGGGTCAGTGCACACGGCTTCCCAAGGGGAGAGCTTCCAGGGTGACCAGAGTGATACTCAGCAATGAGGCGTGTAGCACGTTTTCTAGGATGAGTTCAAGAACTTAACTGTCCAATCTCAATGTTTTTAGATTATAAAGACCTCATGGAACTGACACAAATCTGTTGTTGCAGGGGAAGGAAACCTAGTGAGACTATAGCCTGGGTCTGCTTTGTTACCGGTGAGTGGTTCCTGGGGGGGGGGGGGCTCTTGTTTCTGCCTGCCCATTCGCTAAAGTTTCTCCCTCCCTTCCTTCCTCTCTCCCTCCCCTCCCCTTTCTCCTTCCCTGCCTATCTTCCTTGCCTCCTCCCTTCCTCCCTTCCTTCTTTTTTGTCTTCTGTAACACTTTCTCCCACCCAGCCGACACCCTCATCATGGCCTCACCAGGTTAACTGCTTGTCATCATTCAGATGACATTTGGAAGCCTGCGCCTCTGGGAGGAGTGCCCTGGCATCTCACGTTGGATTGCTGTGTCGCCTCCCTCCCCACGAGCTCCCCACAGAAGGCCTGTCCCGTTGTGCTGTAACTGCCGCTTTTCCTGCTCCCCTGTGTGCCGCTCAGGTCCAGTATGGTGTTTGCAACTAGTAAAAGCTGTATTATTTTTTTAAAAAAGAGCAAAGAAATAAGCAACAAACCATAATTTTCTTAACTTAATAAAAGCACCATAAGACATTTCTTCGTTTGTTTATTCATTAAGTGTTTCCTGATTGTCTCTAAATCTTTCCATCAGAAATGAAACCGTATCTATATTTACCTTTTCTCCCAGAGGAGAAAACAACTGAATCCATTTTCTTTTTGTTTGCTCAACCCACAACTATCAAATGCACAGAATAAATTATTCTTTTGTATTTTTTGTAAGAAGATACAATTCTTATTTCCTTTTATCTCTGACAGAATATTTTTGTTTGACTCCTGACTCTGGGTGGTGGTTGGTTTGTCTAAGGAGCTTATGGCCTGATCTAAGATGAGTGTATCCTAAACTAGCTATCCAAAAACAAGTGACTCATACTCATTTGGGTGGCAACTCAGGCTGATGAACGTGGGAGGTAGGCAGAAAGGAAAGCAATGCTGTAGGTATTTTCTCCTTGATGTGTCAATACATCGAGAACTTTTATTGCCAAGATCAAGATGATGACTGCATCTAAAGGGAAATGTGCAAAGTTGTGAAAACACTGTGCTAAGACCAAGCACTGGTGTTTCTTTTGTTTTCTTTTCAGACAGACTCTTACTCTGTCACCCTGGGTAGAGTGCTATGGCACCAGAGCTCATAGCAACCTGTAACTCTTGGGCTCAAGCAGTCCTCCTGCCTCAGCCTCCCAAGTAGCTGGGACTACAGGCACTCACCATAACACCTGGTTAGTTTTGAGATGGGGTTTTGAACTCCCAAACTCAGGTGATCCACCTGCCTTGGCCTCCCAGAGTGTTGGGATTATAGGGATGAGCTACCACACCCGGCCTGTGGTTTTTCTTTACTCAGTCTCCTGCTAACTGAAGTGCCGTGGCTAGGAAAGGATGGCATTTTCACATTGTGGACAATAATTACATTTAACATCAGAATGGGAATGTTAAAGACTTTCCTCTGTGGCTAATCAGTAAAACCAGAGTGTGACTCTGAGACCCTTGTTAGCCTCTCTATGTCTGTACAGTGTGTGGCTCAGTCAGTGTAATTCAAGGCAATGCACAAGTGTGGCTCCTCACCCAGAGAGAGAGGGATGCACGCTGCTCTCTGAAACCAATTACTTAGACCTTGTGTCTGGATGGCATGTGACTTTGGGGACACCCCTGAAGCCAGCTAGAAAGGGCAGGGCTGCAAAATGTCTATAGGCCTCACATCTCCATGATCAAGCAAACAAGGATAAGACAAAAATTCATCCCTAAGAAGAATTTCATGCACTACAGGGCTCAGAGTGCTACATATTTGTCATCTAGATTTGGCCAAACTATTTAAATCAAAATGTCATCAAATTTCTTATCTGATATTTCCTTCTGAAGTGAATAGAGTACAGTTAAATGATAAGTTTATGCTTACTGGTAGAAAAAGGATAGGAGAATTGAAGTGATTAACTGAGGGAATTCAAATCTCAAAACTACTTTTTTTTTTTTTTTTTAATGACAGGGTCTCACTCTGTCACCCTGACTAGTGCTGGGAGAATGGGGACCGAAGACCCCATTATTGGCAAGGGAAAGCACCGCAGAAAAAGAGGAAAACTAAAAACTAAGCTGAGTGAGTCAGAACAAGGAAAAGTCAGCTAGTTTACATTTAAGCTAGCCATTGTGAGCAAGCTTCCTGCCTTTTCTGAAATTCTAGCCTGTTGGGGATACAGCTTACAAATATCCTGCTGGGTCTGTGAGCACTCTGAGGAGTAATGGCCATAGAAAAGATTATGGCAAGTCCTAGTAAAAGATATATCTTCTAGGGCATTTCCTGTCCATTAAACAGGCAAAGCAGATAGATACCCATTGTGGAGATTTGCATTTGCCTGGGGCAGAGATCAAGGGAGTAGCTCAAGCCCTGAGATATGGGCAGAAGAGCTTATATCCCTTATCGCAGAGGAAGATCCTCTGTGGTGGTGATGGGAGGAAAATTCCTCTCTCCCACCAATTCCTCAGGGGAGATTAATGCAGGTGGCATTTTACTGCACAGGGAACTAATGGAGTTTAACATCTAGAAATCTCTGTGTGAGAGCTCAAGCAGGAGGCTCTCCGAATACAAGGCTTAGATTTCAGATTTCTCAAGGCTACCCTTAAGGTTAATAACAGCAATAGGAGCTGATATACTCAGAGAAACTGATGGTGTCTTTGTTCCCTTCCTCATCTTACCCTCTGGGCAAATAGACTTCAATAAAAATAGAGTGGAGCAAACAGTCTGGCCATTGCCAGAAGCCCACAAATGGGCAATGGACCACTGAGCTCCCATCTTTAATTCTACTTTATGTCTCATCTCTCTCTCTTTACAGTCATTACTAACTCTGTGCTTCTTCAGTCAAGTTTCCACAGGTCTTAGTGGACCCTGCTCCTTGGGCAGGACCCTGACATTTGATGCCTGACATGGTGCTCAACATCTGGAGCCCAATGACAACTAGAGTGCTGTGGTGTCATCACAGCTCACAACAACCTCAAACTCCTGGGCCCAGGAGATCCTCTTGCCTCAGTTTCCCAAGTAGTTGAGACTACAGGCACCACCACCAGGCACAGTTAGTTTCTCTATTTTTAGTAGAGATGGGGGTCTCGTGCTTGCTCGGGCTAATCTCCTGAACTCAGGTGAGCCACCAAGAGTGTTAGGATTCCAGGTGTGAGCCAATGCATCCAGCAAAACTACTTTTTACCAGAAACATTTATAACATATTTTCCTTCTTTAAAAAATATCTGAAGAAACATTATTAGTTATCTGGTTCAGCTTCTGGATGTTGAGTCCTCATACAAAGGACTCCACGTGGAAGGGGACAAATTGGGCATTTGATGTGTCATGAACTCTATTCTCTGCCTGGCTCATAAGCCTCCCATGCCTTCTTGTTTGCTTCCCTCCACTTTTTTTTTCTTGTTTATTGCTTTCGTCATATGGCAGGACTGTTATCATGACCCTGTGTCAAAGTGCATGGTGGATTATTCCTGTAAGCACTTTCTCTTGGTCATCTCTTTTCTTATATATTACACAAACATTTTTGCATGTTTTAATGAACTACGGGTACAGTATGTGGGTACAAAAAAATAGGACAAAAGTGGGAAGGTGAAGACAAGAATATTGCATTCCACATATCATTTATGAAATGCTATGGAGTAGAAGATGGGATTGACCCCAAGTATACTGGCTAATTTAGCACCCACTGGGACCCATAGTAGAAATCACCATCGTTGATTTAACATAAGTATTTTATTTTATTATTATCTTGAGGCAGAGTCTCACTATTTTGCCCTGGATAGAGTGCTGTGGTGTCATAGCTCACAATAACCTCAAACTCCTAGATTTGAGCCATCCTCCCACCTCAGCCTCCCAAGTAGCTAGGATTACAGGTGCCTGCCACCATGCCTCACTAGTTTTTTCTAATTTTAGTACAGACAAGGTCTCTCTCTTGAACTCCTGACCTCAAGGGATCCTCCTGCCTCAGCTTCCCAGAATTCTAGGGTCACAGGCATGAGCCACCCTGCCTGACCAAGAGCTGGCATTTTAATTTGGTGCATACGTTTGTGGTGATGGCCCTGTTGAGAATACCTGACTCCCCAGGTGGACAGTAGCTAGGAATTTGATTAAGCATGTCTCTAAGAGCTGAAGAAAGGTATTTAATCCTCTAATTCAGTAGTTCTCAAGTTGGGATTTTTCTGATATTCCTCAGATACATTCTTTTGGATCTGTGAGTTTTCTATAAGCATTTATTATAAAGGTATGTTTTGTTTAGATGATGAAAAAAGTTAAACTTTTTTTTACATGAGTTTGATGATCATTTTATAAATGATCTCAATTTCTATACCTGCTTCTGGGTTAATTTTTAGAACCAGACTGATGCCTAGAAGGAGAGCATGTGGCTTTTATTGTGTTGGGAAGCACACTGGGGGCTTTTTAAGTAGAGCAAAATGACAGTAGCCATTAGGCCCACCATTGTGTTCATGGGGAATGTTTGTTTTGGTTGAAGTGACAAAAGTAGCTTCTTTTTGCAGATTAAAATTGGCAGATAGAAGTACATTAGTTCTTAATGAACTAACAAGAAAATAATTCATGCTTCCACAATCATTACTAGACACTTACCTAGAGAAAAAAAATAATTTTATTACAAGGACATTTGCAATAGATTGTTTATTGCAACTCAATTTACAATCACCAAGATGTGAAAGCAACCCAAGTGCCCTTTGACCCATGAATGTATTGATAATCTGTGGTGTATGTATAGCACGGAATACTGTTCAGCCATAAAAACCATGAAGATTTCACATCTTTTGTATTTACCTGGATGGAGTTGAAGCACATTTTTTTTTTAGTAGAGTATCACAAGAATAGAAAAGTATCCAATGTCCTCAAAACTAATATGAAGCCAGTAGATGAAATAATACACACCCACATAAGAGAAAACTTCAATTTAATTCAAGTTGGTGGGAGAGGTGTGGAGGGGAGAGGTATTGCTCCCACCTAATGGACACAGTGTGAGGACACAAGGCACACCTTTTGGGTGTGGGACACAAGTATAATAGGGACTTTACGTAACAAATGCAAATGCTGTAACATCATTGTTTATGCCCTCATATTAATCTGAAATTTAAAAAAAAAAGAAAGTAATTCAAGTTGACCTAACATATGGCATGCAAAAGATGCTGTCACACCAAATGACAAGCATGTCGGGGTTTCTGGTACACGACGTTTTCATAGAGGGCTGAGTAGTCCAAGTTAAAGGCAAAGTGTGAGCAATGGTTGGAAAACTCAACTCATGCTGGAATTCCCTTTGGAGCAATAGGAATGAATGATACCTCGCATTTCTTCATTTCCTTCAGTGATTTGGTGGTAACATTTGTGTAGAAACTAGACATTCCTTTCAACATCTGCAAGAATTAAAAACTAATTACTGATATCATCTTCTTAATAGATTTCAACATTAATTGGAATCTATTAGAGGTTCACATTTGCAGATTCCAAAAATTTTATACTGTTTTCATTATCCCTTTCAAAGGTAATTTTAGTTGGCAGGGCGCAGTGGCTGATGCCTATAATTTCACCACTCTGGGAGGCTGAAGCAGGTAGATTGCTTGAGCTCAGGGGTTTGAGACCAGACTGAGCAAGGGCAAGACCTGGTCACTACTAAAAATAGAAAAACTAGCCAGGTGTGGTGGCGAGTGCCTATAGTCCCAGCTATTTGGGCTGAGGCAGGATAGCCTGAGCCCGGGAGTTTGAGGTTAATGTGAGCTATGACGCTATGGCACTCTACCTAGGGTGACAGAGTGAGACTCTGTCTCAATTAAAAAATAATAGTTAATCATGCAATCTTTTAGAAGTCTTCAGGATAGTATCTAAGTTGGAGAACCACTGCTTATGCCAAAGATAGGACTAAGGCAGCTATTTAAGGCAACCCTCTGTTCCTTACCTAATTTTGTAGTTTCATGTAGCTGGACCTTTGGAAATATCTCCTCTGCATGTCATAATTTAGTTGCATAGAATCACTTGTGTGTGATAAATTTAATTTTTTTCTTAAAATAAAGACTTCCATAATAGTGAGAGAATGAGAGGGTGGCTCATATTTTCTGGAGGAGGAACTTAGGGGATTAAACTCAGACATTTGTGAATAAATCAGATAGCAGTCCTCAGAGTAAGACCTATTTCCTAGCAACTGTCAGAGATCTCTCACCTCCTGAAATAGCCAGTGGTCAGAGACACCCACCTGTGGCTTTATGTCACAATGGAGCAACTTGCTGTCTGCATCTGAGTCATAGCTATCATGTTCACTTCCAGGAATGACTTGGTAAATTTTATTGTTATCTTGTGTTTTATAGTTATGCCGGAAGTCATTTATATCTAATAGCATAATTTTAATGTGATTAATTGCATGGGAATTTTTAAAGTCACAGCAAAAGAATTTACAGTAGTTTTAACAATCTATGACTATTTTATATTTTATAGTGAGTAAAATATGCATAAATCTTTGAATATGTACACATTTTTATGAGAAAAATGATCTTTTGCTTTATGTCATGGTAGAATTTTTCTTCTCTCTCTCTCTCTCTTTTTTTGAGACAGAGTCTCAGTCAGTCACTCTGAATTGAATGGTGTGGTGTCGTCATACTTGACCGCAATCTCCAACTCCTGGGCTCCAGAGATCCTCCTGCCTCACCTTCCTGAGTAGCCAGGACTACAGGTACCACCACAATTCCCTGATATTTTTTCTATATTTAGTAGAGATGGGGTCTTTCTCTTGCTCGGGATGGTCTAGAACTCCTGAGCTCAAGAGATCTACCTGCTTCGGCCTCCGAGAGTGCTGGGATTACTGGGGTGAACTACTGTGCCTGGCCTAGAATTTTTCAAAGCTATTAGTAGTATTACAGCAGATACTTATGATTTGATTGGCCTTAAATTTCTCTGAGATTTAATCTTAGAATCTTCATCTTTCCATGATGAAGATACTAAGTGACAGGGAAAGACTTGCCCGGGAAGAAGAAAATAACCTTATGTCCTAACAAGTTATGCTTGCTGATAAAGCAAGCGCGGCTGAGTTCAAAGGGAAGGCTTTCACGGAATTCCAGCTCTGGCACTTTTTGTCAACATAAATCAACTAACACAGAAGAAAGTGAAGGGTCCCCCTGGGTGGTAAGCTTTCCTGTTTCATTTACTTTGCTTTTCTTGTTTTTTCTTGTCTCCTGTTCAACCTTTTTAGGCATTTTGCAGCCCCCGAGTGCCATATTTGATGTACTTTTATGAATAATTTGGCCCTTTCCAAAGAAAGTAGAAGGTACTCATGTATTCAGAGTATATGTGCTGAATATCCGTTAGGTGACATCCATGTGTTCGAGGAGAGTGACACCACCAACTAATGAATGCCCCATTCATAGTCCTGTCCTGAAGAACTTCAGTGTATTGTGAGAGAAAGGCACACAAAGCCATCCAATTGTTGTATGGCACTTTCAGGGGTAACTTAGAGCCCCAATTGCATTGTTAGGGAACATTAGGGATAATGCCAAGGACAGCACTACTCCCTGTGCTGTGGGAAACAGGGTAAGGTTTGACAGCAGATACTGCATGTGACTGAGACTTGGTCAATAAGATAAGAACTCAGCAAACAAACAAAAAAAGAAAAAAAGGAAGAGGCGCTCAGGTTCTATCCACATAGAGGCTACAGTATGTGCAACAACATGGAGTTTTGGAAGTCTGGGACGTGTCTACCCTGGGACAACAGTTGTTTTGTCCTTCCTTCACCCTACAACTGAGACATGACATCAAAGATCACCGCCCTATTATTCCTGCACTCTGGGAGCATCCCTTGAGCTCAAGAGTTCATGACCAGCCTGAGCAAGAGTGAAACCCTGTCTCTACTAAAAAACAGAAAAAATAGCTGTGTGTGGTGGCAGGCACTTGTAGTTCCAGATACTTGGGAGGCTGAGGCAGGAGGATCTCTTGAGCCCAGGAGTTTGAGGCTGCTGTGAACTGTGATGCTGCAGCACTCTATCCAGAGTGACAGAATGAGATTGCCTAAAAAAAAAAAAAGAAGGAAGAAACCAATAAACATCTTTTAAAAACCACATTTAGAGACATAATACAAAGAAAAATAACCAAAGTAAAAAGAAAAGTGACCTACAACTGGGTATGGCACATGTGCAAAAAAAAATGGTCTTATATTATTGAATGGGAGTCATGAGTAAGCTTTATTGAACAACTACTCTGTGCTAAACATTTTATTTATTATCTTATTGAATCTTCGCTCTCTTTTAATAAGTAGCCCAAATTTAATAGGGACTATTATTTTATCCACTTTATGGAAGACCAGTTGAGAATCAGGGAGATTGAGTGCCTGGCCCGAGGTTGCATATTTATGTTTATCGAGTGCCTACTGCTGGATTTGAACCCATCTTGTCTAGGATGCCGAGGGCTTGATCCCTACACATCTTGTCTCTGCTACTCACACTTTGATTAAGAATTGATGTGGCTATGTGGTTGGGAGTCAGACAGACAGAACAAATGTAACACAAAACACAAAGCAAACAACAGCAACAATATAAACTTTTTCTAGCTGAGTTTGGACATGTTGGTTCAAAGGGTGCCTTGAAGTCATTATGAAGTGATACAATGAAGTCAAAATAAACCAAATTCTTCTCCTCATGAAGTTTCGGTCGGAGAGAGTTACATAGTGATATCCACTCAAAGAAACCTCTTCTGGAGTGGAGATTCTATTCGTGATGATCTGGCATGATGATCCCTGGAGGAAACAAAAGGAAATGCCTGCATTGTCCTGTTCTGGGCACTTAGTCTCTGCCTCATTTTTTAAAAGCAATTTTATTGTTAAAAAAATGCTTTTCCTTTCAATCATGTCTTAGATCTCTTCTTTATTCTCCTTTGAAACGATCTTCCTCTTTTATGTTTTTTCCTTAGTCAACAATATATATGTGGGTCACCATGGAAGTTTTGAGACAGCCTGTGCTGTGGTCCATTATTTCACTTTCAAAACCCCACAGTTGATAGTGTCCTTTCTGATTCACCTGTACATGTTTCAACTTGCTGGCTTGTAAGCGTTGCTGGGAGGGCTTCATTTGCTTCCATCCACGTGGATTTTACGTTTCTTGATTTCTGTGTATCTCAAAACTTTTGTAATGACCCTCATACTAATAAGAGCACAGTTCTTCAGTGATATGCCTAAGATTTGCAGAGTTTGGACTGCTTTGCAGGGCAGTAGGGGGGCGTGGGCCAGGAGGAATCTAAAGTGAGTAGTCCACTCCCACTGGGAGAGGGGGACAGAGGGGCAGGCAGAGACCTGGAAAACTTGGGAGGCCATCTCTGGCTGACTGAATGATACTTTCCCTTAGTTCAAAGGCAATTGCCTTTTATTCCCCTCTATTACCCTGGGTATAGTGCCACAGCATCATTGTAGTTCACAGCAACCTCAAATTCCTGGGTTCAAGTGATCCTCCTGTCTCAGCCTCCAAGTAGGTGGGGCCACAGGTGCCCACCACCATGCCTGGCTAGTTTTTCTGTTTTTAGTAGAGATGGGGGTTTCACTCTTGCTCAGACTGGGTTTGAACTCTTGAACTCAAGCAATCCAGTGGCCTCAGCCAAAGGCTATCTCTACATTTAGGTAGAAAGTTTAGTGAAGCCTATATGAGAATGGAAGCCCAATATTGCATCAATCTGAGACCCAGGTTTGGTATTGCTACAAACCTGTCTAGGCCCATGGCATGAACATGGCTTTTTTGGAGACTCAGAACCTCCAGAATGTCAGTGAGAGTCAGGTGCTGCTGAGGACTCTGCCCAGACCCATCCCTAACACACTGGATTCAGAGTGGATACCTGGTCGTGAGTAACAAGTACTCTTTTTCTAAAAAGAGACCACGCAGGGGGACTGTAATAGGTCATCTTTGGGGCATCTGACCTGGGCAGGGGCGCAGTGGGGAGGGGTGGGAAGTTTGGGGGTAGTAGGAAGCAGGAAGAAAGGGACTTGCAATTACAAAAGGGAGAGTTTGGGCCCCATAAGAACCTCCTGGGAGTACTACCTTGCCTGTCACCCACAGCAGAGGCATGTCTACGTACACCATGATACCAGGGACGTTATTCAGGACAAACTCCCAACTTCTCCTCAGATTCCTGGTGGTCCAAACAGAAAGATTAGACAAAACAATTTGCCTGATTTTTACTATTTATAAAAGGAAACACACCAGGATGGCAACTGTTGAAGCCAGTTTTCGCTACAGTTCAAGATGCAACAAAACTAGAGGAGGCAGAAATTATTCCAAGAGGAAAATGAACTAGCAGAGGGCCTTTAGCATACCTTTATTTGTCTGTTTTAGAAAGAAGTCTTCAGAAGTTGTTTTTCTCAGAGTTTGAAAACAATACTATAGGCCAGATGCAGTGGCTCATGCCTGTAACCCCAGTGCTCTAGGAGGCCAAGGTGGGTGGATGACTTGGGCTCAGGAGTTCCAGGCCAGTCTGGAGGCAAGAGCCAGATTTCTTCTCTACTAAAAGTAGAAAGAGTAGTCAGGCATGGTGGTGGGTGCCTGTAGTCCCAGGTACTTGGGAGGCTGAGGCAGGAGGATCATTTGAGACCAGGAGTTTGAGGTTGCTGTGAGCTATGATGATGCTATGGCACTCTAACCAGGGTGACACAGTGAGACTCTGTCTCCAAAAAAGGAAAGAAAGAAAAGAAAATACTATATTCCAAAAAATTCCAATAAATTTACCTTTAAAGATAAGCAGAAATGTTTAAAAAGTTTCCTAACAATTGCATCCTTTCCATACAGTCAAACTTGATTCACTAGACTCTGACATTTTGGTTACATTAAGGAACCCTCCACAATCAAAATATGCTATAGATAACAGATTTATAATCGCACGGTTTCTATTTGTTAGTATTCGTGTCCTGAACAAGTGCAGAGCAGACAACTAAAATATACATTTGTGAGGGGCAAATTCTTTTCCTCTTGCCTGTTGAATTCTGAGATGGAATGGAGTTCATTTCTTTTCTTTCTCAGTTCTGGAAGTTTATTTTCTTAGAATCTATTTTCCAAGTTAATTTTAAAGAATTAGCTTTGATTAAGTGTTGTAATGGAAACTACATAGCTAAAATGAGACGTTGGAGCCAGAGAAGAAATTCAGATCTTAGACTTAAAAACAATGGTGAAATATGCATCGGGAAATGCGTCATCATTATTGTTTAATGGTTAAATGATCCAACTGTTGGTACTTAGACAACATGCCCGGACAAAGTCTTCTCATTTTACAGTTGAGAGAGAGAGACCATAAGATTCTAAAGGACAGCTCTGGTTTCATTTGGACCAGAATTTAGTTAATATTATTGCTCTTTGTAGGCAAATACAGAAGAAAGGACATATTTATTGGTCTTTAAAACCAATTTTCACATGGATATTTACCAGGAGGTTCAAACACCTTAAAGATTTAAGTGCTTTTCTTGGGAGATACAGTAGAAATCTGATAATACAGTTAACCCAGATTTGTGCCAAGTTACTTCATTCCATCAAGCAATCACAGGAATTATTTACATCTTGTGTGGCAACATGAATATTTTAAAAAGCAGACAAAACAATATCCTGCTTTTTATTGTTCAGTACACCTTTGTAAAAGTCGATGAATTGAAGTCCAGCATTGCTTTTTGTCCTGTGGTGCTGTGCGAGCCACCAGGGACTTCAGACTGTGGGAGGGACCAACAGGAAACAAGAGGAGATGTCATCTAGAAGCCATTGATTTTTGTCCCTGGTGAATTCAGGTAAAATTGCATCACTGAAATACTCAAAACTACTGTTAAACCACTTTTAAGAGTCTAATCTGCCTGAGTTTATTGGTTCAAAATATGAACCTATAGGCACAAGTACAGGGGTCAAAGGCATCTTATAGCTACTAAGAACTCAATAAGAACCACCATTAAGCATCCCAAGACTTGGTTTTCTCAACACTGAAGAAATCATGAAATGCAAAGTCAGCCATAATTGGAGGCTTAATCTGATAAGATGGAAGATAAATTCATTTTCTTTTGGCATAAAATCCAGGAAAAGTGGTGTGTATCACTAATCTCACCAGCAAGAGACTTAATTTGGGATTAAATGGAATAAATGACTTTCTTTGAAAAATTAATATTACTTTCATTCTTTGTAGTCATGAAATGCTACGCCCAAATGTGGCAACCTGGCATACTAAATATTTTAAACTGAAGGAAAACGAGACCCATCCCCACCCCTAGACCCTAGGAAGAGCATTCTCTAACCT
The DNA here is from genome assembly GCA_963575145.1 of Galago senegalensis. Taxonomy (NCBI): domain Eukaryota; kingdom Metazoa; phylum Chordata; class Mammalia; order Primates; family Galagidae; genus Galago; species Galago senegalensis. Next base: position 45,153 of record CAUYTI010063823.1, on the reverse strand, counting down.
CCTCTGGTCTTTTTCCCTTGAGGCCATAAAAACAATTCCCTGACCTGCCTCCCCTGGAAGCAGGTCTAAGGACCCCCTTTCCAGAGAGGTCCTCCCCAAGAAGAATCTCAACAATCAGGTCTTGGTAATTTCCCCCTAGTTTATTACTCTTAGTCACACCTCCTATTTTTCTAATAACCCTTCTACAAGACTATGCAGTCTTTGACATACCCAATCATAAAAATACACAGTTTTCCAGAGGTCTTTGGGTCTTCATTTCTGAATGTGCCCTTGGCTTATAAAACTTTAGTTCAATATATTTACATTTTTTATGCTTTGATGTTAATCTGTGTCTTTTTATAGGGATATCAGCCATGACCCTTGTGATGGGTGAGGAAAAGATAACACTTTTTCCTCCCAACAGTGGATTTTGAACCTTGGATTTTTTTTTTAATTCATAAAACAATATGCATGATTTTCTTTTAAGATATACGTGTACATTTGTAGGCAAACAAGGCTGAGATTAGTATGGAATATTTATCTTGTCCCATTTTTATACATGGGGTCACCATGAAAGTTTTGAGGTAGACTGTGCTATGGTCCATTATTTCATTTTCAAGAAACACAGAAACACAGTCAACAGTGTCATCCTTTTTCTTCTTTAAAATTTTTATTTATTTCAAAATGCCTGGAATGGTGGGGTGGTTTGGTTGTATGGTGAGGTTTTTTTTTTTTTTTTTTTTTTAGACAGAATCTCATGCTGCCCTCCCTGGACCTCCCTCCTGCCCCCCCGTAAAGTGCTGTAATATCACTGTAGCTCACAGCAACCTCAGACTATTGGGCTCAAGAGATCTTGAGTCTGCCTCCCCAGTAGCTGGGACTACAGGCACCTGCTACATCATCCAGCTAGTTTTTTCCATTTTTAGTAGAGACAGAGTCTCAGTCTTGTTCATGTTGGGTTGAAACTCCTACCTCAAAAGATCCACTTACCTCAGCCTCCCAGAGTACTGGGATTATAGGCGTGAGCCACCGTGCCTGGCTACCAGCGTCTTACTGATTTACCCGTGCAAGTTTCAACTTTCTCAGCTTATTGGTGTTGCTGGGAAGGCTTCGACTGTTTGCATTCTGTGTCATTTTATGGTTCTTGATTTGTCTGTATATCAAAATTCTTGTAATCACTCATGTATACTTGCAAACAAACCTGTCACTTTTTCTATTATTACTTCTAAGAGCAGAAAAACAGTGGACTATCCTGGGAGTTCTGACCCATGCACACTTTTCTTATGTATTGGTTCTTGGTTTTAGTCTCATAATTATTCCAAATCCCATTATTAGTTTTTCCTTTATTTTTATGAAATCTTTTTCTGGACAATCCTTTAATTTGAAGATCCTAAAATTTATGCTTGCTCAGACAGTTGCTTCCCCCAAAGAGTTTAGTTTCTTAAAATATATTTCACAGTTCAGCCTGGACTAGGAAAATAACTTGTAGGCTGTAATAAAATTTCAAGTTCCTTTTACTACCTTTTCCACTGTTAAATTCCATAATCTTCACACAGCCTCAGCAAGTGTTCCATCTCCTCATTGTCTAACTACTGGTTTCTACAAAGCTTATGACAATCAATTTTCCTGTACGGAGGAAGATATAACTCAGTCCAAATCATTCACCCACCGAGGAGCTTCACTATGAAATATGATATTCCTGATGCCAAGTCTTAGAGTGAAGCCCAAAGTTAGAGATGAAAGGCCATTGAAGAGTCCGTCCTTTCATATTTATTTTAGTCCCCACTGCTGTTAATCCCGGCTCACTGATCCTAAGAGCACTGGGAAAAAAAATTCAGACGACCCAGTGTCGATTCAAAAGTGCTCTAAGGAAAAATTTCTTTCTGATTTCGAATTTTGGCAGACTATTAAATACAGGAACACGATTCACCAGAGTAAGGAATGTAATTCTGCGTATAGTCTGAAATCTCAAGTGTGTCATAAAAGAAGTCGCATATTTGAAAATGATGTCCTGTGGCTTCCTGCTTGCACCAGACTGGACTTCAGGATGAAAAAGCACTTCAAAGAATCCACTACTTAACATTTTACCCTATATTGTATTTCTACACTCGATGATGCCATATCACAAATCCCAATAACGCTTTAACTTTGCTTTCCTGGTATAACCTAAGAAACAATTTCTTTGGAGGTGAGATTTGGGCCTTACGAAGGTAGAATTTGAAAGTTCTCTATAAAAACATCCTATAGGTGTTTGCATATTTTTTAAGATTGCTAACATACATTATGTGCAGATAATAGAATTTCCCCCATGATAAATACACCACAGTAAATGTAGGAAGTGTATAAAATACAGCCAACCGGCTAATACTCTGTAAAGAAGAATCCCAAAGTTATCCTTGAAGCCGAAGTTGTCCTTAGCTCTCATTAGAACCATAGTTTATAGTGGCACGTGGCCTGAGACAGGGCACTATAAGAATTTTACACCATTTGTTTAGAAGTGTACTCGGTTCGTTGTATTTATTAATGAAAAAAGATGAAGGAGAAGATAAAGCAGAATGGTAGTAAATCAAATCTGCAACACTTTTACGTCAGTGTGTAGATGTTTTAGGCCACATTCTACTTCTCAGATAGCATAGTTACTTTAAATTGTAAAGAAAGTTAAGAAGTCAAGTTCAAATTCATGTTGTTGTTTTTTTTTAAATCAGCTATTGGTGTAAATAAACCTTTTTATATTAATACATCATTTGTACTTAGTTTATTCTATGTAAAAATTTAAGCTGGTAGGTAGGAAAAGAAATAAAATACATAATCGCTTCCCACATAATAATTCTTAAAAATCATTTATTCTATTTATCAATTGAGAGTAGTTATTTCCAATTTGAATTTTTTTTTTTTTGAGACAGAGTCTCACTCTGTCATCCTGAGTAGAATGCTGTGGCCTCATAGCTCACAGAAACCCCAAACTCTTGGGCTCGAGTGATCCTCCTGCCTCAGCCTCTCTAGTAGCTGGAACTCCAAGTGCCACTACCACTCCTGGCTAGTTTTTATGTTTCTTAGTAGAGACAGGGTCTCGCTCTTGCTCAGACTAGTCTTGAACTCCTGAGCTCAAGGGATCCTCCCACTTTGGCCTCCCAGAGGCTGAGTGATTATAGGCATGAGCCACTGTGCCTGACCCCTGTTTGAATTTTTAATCTTGTGCTTATGATTGCAGTGGTGAATCTAATCAGCTAATTTTTCTGTATATGAGAAAACTTGGGGGTTATTACCAACTATATGGATAATATGTTAGTGCAATTTCTCTGACAAAAATTGCAAAAATCAAAATGGTTTTCTGAGTAGAGTAGAAGGCATTAAGTATAAAGATAGGGCAGTGGCTGTTGACCGACCCTGAGAACAGGCAGCAGAGTCAACCTGTCTTTTATTTTAGGTTGCAGTGTTTCAGGAGGATTTTTCATTTTGATGAGACTTCTGATAACAGCCAGAGATGCATGATGTCAGCATTAGAAATAATTTCAATTTGTATTCAAATTATTGATTTCAAGAGTAGAGCTTTTATTAGAGAAAGTGTATGGGCAGTTGGAGTGCGTTTGCACGGAGCTCTCACTGGGGCGATACAGAAGGTGAGTTTTGACTCTAAAAGACCTCAGCCTGAGTTACACATATTCTCTTCAAAGTTTCATTTGAACAGAAAATTAGATTAGTCTTGGCTGACTTATTATTGAAAATAGTTTATGGATATATGTATGTGTGTATTCACATCAACCTATTTTGGGGTTGACACATCTCTTTTTCCAAAGCTTCAAGCTTCTAGACCCCCAAAAAGAAAAATTCACTTTCTCTATTTGGAATGAGTGATTTAGTCCCTACATAAAAAAGTGTATGTATAAACATATATAGAAATATCAGGATCGTATTTATGTGTGTGTGCATATATACACAGGGTGGCCATAAAGTTTGTGTGCAATTTAAAATAGTGTGTACTATACACACACACACACATATACATACTGTTGACCTTGGAATGACACAGGTTTGAATTGTACAGGTCTACTTCTGTGCTAATATTTTTGAATAAATATATTGGAAATTCTTTTAGAAATTTCAGCAATTTGGAAAAAACTCATGGATGAATCACATAGCCTAAAAATAGTGAAATAATTTTTAAAAAGTTAGGTATGTCATGAATGCATGAAATGTATGTTGATATTAGTCTATGTGTTAATGGACTATTTCTGTTATCAATAAAGGCTTCAGGTCAACAGTAGGCTATTAATAAACTGTGGCATATGTACACCATGGAATACTATTCAGCCATAAAAAACATGGAGATTTTAATCTTTGGTATTAACCTGCATGGAGCCGAAACACAGAAATTGTTAAAAATATTCTTTTGAACAGATGTAACCATTATTTTTGGAGATAACCATTATTTTTGGAGAAATGCTTGTATAACCTTAAAATTACAAGTGAATATTATAAATGTACACGTAAAAAGATGAAAGAAAAAAGGAATTCTTTTTTTATTTGTTTGTTTTGAGACAGAGTCTCACTCTGGCCCTCTGGGTAGAATGCCCTGGTGTTATAGCTCACAGCAACCTAAAATTCCTGGACTCAAGCAATCCTTCTGCTTCAGCCTCCTGGGTAGCTGGGATTATAGGTGTCCCCACCATGCCTGGCTACTGTTTCTATTTTTTAGTAGAGTTGGTGTCTTGCTCTTGCTCATGCTGGTCTGGAACTCCTGAGCTCAGGGGAGTGCTACCCTTGGCCTCCCAGAGTGCTAGGATTATAGGCAGAGCCACCTCACCTGGCCTGTCATTTACTCTTGGTTTTATCTGTAGGGTCTTCATGATCTAAGTCTGTGCCCACATATATAGGGTCCTGGATACTGGTGAGGACAGATACTGTCTTTACTTAATTGTTGCTTAGGGAGAAGAAAGTGGATCATGGTTGAGAAGGAAGCAAAAGCTTGAAGCAGCAGCAAGGGTGGATGGAAAACTCAGGGAGATCTGATTTAGAGGTGAGGGTGACTTGGAAGAGGACAGAAAGAAGAGTAAAGGGAGTCAAGGGAGGGGTTCAGGACAGAAGCTGGAATTTGTCAAAGGCCTAAATGATAGAGAAGAAAGCCCGAGTTCTGAAGCAAAGTCAAAACAAAGCTGGGCAGCCCTAAAAAATGAGAGACTATACCAGCAATACATTGCACCCTTTAGCATCAAACACAGAGCCCATTTTTATAAAAAATGGAATGGAATTTAAATTTGCCAAGACCTGTTTATGATTCCCATTTTTCAGGGTTAATCTTAATCTGTGCAAATTATTATTAGTGTGATCAATATAAATAAAATAATATTTGAAACAAATATAATAACATAAAATAAATATATGCCATATATATATGAAATCAAATAATATATTAAAGCTGGGTGTGGTGGTTCACACCTATAATCCCAGCACTCTGGGAGGCCTACGCAGGTGGATCCCCTGACTTTAGGAGTTCAAGATTAGTCTGAGCAAAAGTGAGATCCCATCTCTAGTAAAAATAGAAAAACTAGCTAGGTGTGGTGGCAGGCACCTGTAGTCCCAGCTACTTGGGAAGCTGAGGCAGGAGAATTGGATTGCTTGAGCCCAAGAGTTTGAGGCTGCTGTGAGCTATGATGATGCCATGGTGTTCTACCCAGGGTGACAGAGTGAGACTCAGTTTATAAAATAATATGTACATTTATACACACACACATTAAATAAATACAATAACAATAACATTTTCTGAGCACTGCTGTAATTGGGACACATGTAGGGCAGAGGATTGACTTTTTTAGAAGTGGGTGATTACTTTCTGAGATAAATGGGAGTAGCTTTGAGAGAGAGTTAAAAAACAGTGTTAGCGGGAAGGAATAGAATGTTCTAGTTGGGGGAGGTGAAGAACTGGAGGTAGGAGCATACTCTTTGAAGCCTCTGCTCCCAGAGAGGAGGAAGGAGAGGAGGATGGCTAAAGGGAGGGGTGCCTGGTTTGCTAGACCCACACCCAGCTCTGAAGTGGGAGTAACTTAGTGTCCCCGCTGCTGGACTGGAGGTTTTAGTCCAGCACAAGCTCTGGTACCATTCCAGAAGTGAGAAAATTTAATTAGCACTTTATGAAAATAATCCTTTGCAAGCCATTTTTATTGACGGCTGCAGTGTTTCTTACTCTGAGTCACAGAGTTCCCATCTCGTGACTTGCACGAGGTGTATCTGGGTCTGTGTCCTCCCGCCTCTCCGGCTGCTGCTCTCTGTCTAAGCCCTACTTTGCTTTCTGGGGCTCTGGGCTGTGCTCAGTCTCGTCAGCTGGAGGTTAGATAACCTATTATAAAGGCAGAGATGACAGCACAGGATTCTGGCTGCGTATTGAGGATACTTTGAACCAGATACAAGAAAGGAGCTTGTGGAGTTGGTGGAGTCATCTGCTGGAATAGTTCAAAAGTTTCAGCAATCCTGTGTAAGAGAAGAGAAGGCTGAAAAGAAGTGATTAGCATGTTAGAATTCTCCTTAAACAAAAACCAAACAAACAAGAACAGTGGACTCTCCCAAGAAAACGGTAAGAATTAGAGCTGGAAAAATAACTCCCAGTATCCCCACTATCCTAACAAATCAAATGTATTCCTTTCTCAGTTTTTACCCATACAAATGTATTATTTTCACTTAGTTATAACCATAGCAGAGATCCAAATTAATCTACCAGATCTACTACTAGTATATTTTACTACCCAACACATGTAAACACAAGCAATTTATCAGAGACTATGAGACCGTTTATTGAACTAGCTAGTGGATACTGCATCTCCTAAAAGTCCTATTCTTTTTTCTTTTTTTTGAGACAGAGTTTTACCATGTCACCCTTGGTAGAGTGCAGTGGCATCACAGCTCACAGCAACCTCAAATTCCTGGGCTTAAGCAATTCTCTTGCCTCAGCCTCCTGCGTAGCTGGGACTACAGGCACCTGGCACAATATCTGGCTATTTTTTGGTTGCAGTTGTCATTGCTGTTTAGCAGTCCCAGGCTGGGCTTGAACCCACCAGTCTTGGTATATGTGGCTGGTGCCCTACTCACTGAGCTATGGGCACTGAACCTAAAAGTCCTATTTTTGTAAATGAAACTGAACTTCCTTTGTGAGAAAAAGATTACTCACTGCCCCAGTAGGAAGATTCTTGAAAAGTGCGGGAACCCTTCACTCTATGCACTACAAACACAGTCTCAATTCTCAGGTGCCAACATTACCCAAGCTGATGTCAAAAGGAACTCCTGGAAGTTTTACTCACCACCCTAACCCCTTCCCAGTTACAGTTTTGAGAGACTAGAAAATAGTCTATCAGTGACAGAAACACAGCAGTTGTAAACGCAGCCTGTGTTGTCAAGAAAGGATCCTTAAACCCTGGAGTCAGGGAGCTCTGCGTGCTGTTGCATTTGAATGTGACAATCAGGTAGCACAGTTCTCCAAGATGGAGGTAAAACTTGTGGTATGGAAGAAACATGAACTTGGGGGTTGAAGATCAGGTCTGGGAGAGCCGGGGTGAGACTTGTTTGGGGGCAAACCTGTGAAGTTGGCAGAGCGTGTCTTTGAATCACCTTGGCCCTGTTTCTCCTTCTCACTCGGTGGACATCCTGTGCTCCCAGACTATGCTGAGAGGGCTTAGTGGATTAATTAACTCTGAGGTTTTAGTGGCTTAATTACTGGCCCTTCTGGAAGGGTATAAATTTCAGCAGGAAAAACCTCAGGGGACAATATTTATCCCCCGTCTGTGGTTCTGCATTCCTGGAAGAAGGAGACATTTGCTGGATTAAAGGCTTCCTGAACTGCAATTATGTTATATTAGAGCATAAACACCCAATGTGTGTGAAGACACCTTGAAAAATGTTCAAAGTCTTTGGAAAAGGAATTGGGTAGATAATCTTAAGATTTAGGGAAGAATGAGGAAGAGGAAATTGCAACTCATCTTTATTGAAAGAAAGAATGTTTGTTGTGTCAGTTATGGGAATGCTCCATGCCGGGTCACAGGTCCTGGAGAATGACAAGGTAAACTCAGTGATGATCTGAATCCATGCAGGGAAATATTTCCCTCTGGGGATTTGGTAAACCCTTAAATGAAATCACTACTTTGAATGCTTCTGTGACATTATGACTTACTGGTCCTCGTAATATCCTTTTCCTCTTTAGTAATTGGTTGGGCAGGTCTTCTGAATTTCTGCCCTCAAGGAGCAATCAAAAATCTGTTGTAGTAACTAAGGCTAAAATTAGGTGAAACCATTGGCAGATACCCCTGAAAGCCCCCGAACCTGCTGGGATACAGAAGCATGGCCAGGTTGGTTCTTATTCCTCTGGGGTCTTTGGGTGACGGAATGCATTTAGGGACATGGTGGCTTTTGACTTACAAAGAAACAAAAATCTACAGTTAGTTTTTTTTTATCACTTAGTGGTAACTAAAATATTGCCTGTCTACTTGAATCAAATTTAAAGATATGTTAAAAGAAAAACTGTCAGGTGTGGTAGGGGCCTCCTGTAGTCCCAGCCACTCAGAAGGCTCAATCAGGAGGATCGCTTGAGCCCAAGAGTTCAAGGTTGTTGTGAGCTAGGATGATGCCACAGCACTCTACCCAGGAAGACAGAATGAGATTCTGTCTCAAAAAAAGAAAGAAAGAAAGGAAGGAAGGAAGGAAGGAAGGAAGGCAGGCAGGCAGGCAGGCAGGAAGGAAGGCAGGCAGGCAGGCAGGCAGGAAGGAAGGAAGGAAGGAAGGAAGGCAGGAAGGAAGGAAGGCAGGTAGGCAGGAAGGAAGGAAGGAAGGAAGGCAGGCAGGAAGGAAGGCAGGAAGGCAGGCAGGCAGGTAGGAAGGAAGGAAGGGAGGGAAGAAGGAAATAATCATAGTGATTATTTATTTACTTTTATAAATTCATTTACCAATCTAGTTTCATTGGAATTGTATGTAAACATTAATACACTCTAAGCTAGTATCTGAAGGTTCTATTTATTCGTTTTTCTAAGAAATATATGACACAAATAAAACTGTACTATTTAGAAGAGGTACTTATGGGTTCAATTAATTGGGCCCTATTCTTCCCACTAATTTTATTTTAAGTCACCAGCTCATTTGTGTGGTAATGTAGCAGCTCTTGTCCCTAGCAAATTAAAATAAGAAATGTCTACTTTTAGAAATTTTTTATGATCTGAAACTTCCACAACCACAGGTATCTGTCTTTTGAAATATTGCTATAAAAGTTTATACCATTGTTTCTGGCCAAATACAAAAAATTAAAATGGGTTGTACTGGTATTTATTAGTGAGGGAAACTGAAGCTTCACTGTGAAACTAACATGGTCTTGTTTTCATCTGCCCTGAAAGGTTAAATGCTTTGTTCTCAATAAGACATTCAAACACAGAATAAATCAGATTATCAGCTGTCTGTCCCCTCAGTGGCACAACTGACAAGGGGTAATTCTTAACTAGAATTTGCATTTGTTCATGATGGGTTCAAATGATATTTTATTTCTTCCTAGATTCTGCATTTATACTCTTGCCCAAAGACATTCTGCCCACTCCCTTGGAAAATAATCATTAGATTATTTATTTTCAAAAGTTAGAAACTCACAGAATTGTGATTCATAATGTAGAAGTCAAATATATACAGGTAACATACGTATTTTGTAAGACACTCCGGATTAATGCATGTTGGTCTATATACTCTCGTTTCAGACAGTAAAGTCAGCTTTGAGTGCGTCAGACTGATGCGCTGGTAACAGTGAGAGTCTGGTTTAGAAATTCTCTTTGTTCCTTGTGGCTCTGTCCCATGACCCTGCATTGTGAGATGGAGGCTGGGTGACTGGGTACAACTTGGCCTGCACAAATGTGCTCACCTTTATTCCATTGGGCCCTTTCATGTGCCCTTCTAGAAGTTACTATTTAGCATTGCATTGGAATAGAAGAATCTGATTGTTTTGCCCATCAATAGCCACTCTAGACATTTTTGAAACTCGGGCAAGATGAACTTGTCATTTTTTTCCTGCCTCCATTTTTAGACACATGACTCTATTAAGGGAAATTTAATCCGTATGTTTCTGATTCCTTTACACTTAACTCATCAAAATGTTGTTTTGTAAGAGCCCTTTGAAGTCAAGGAAGCCTTTTAAGTCATTTTTTATGGGACTTTTTCAAGCCTCTTTTCTTAGGAGCAGGAAGTGGCATTTAGCCAACAGTTAACAAACTCAAACACCAGAAGGTTCAAGTTGGGTTTGAATCTCTGAACCCACAAGTGTTTGAATGGACCCTTGACATGCCCTGTCTCTGCCGTATGTTAGTGCCAGTGGCCACCATTGTAACACTCCTAATGGCGGGATGACTCCTGGCTTCTGACTAAATGCCGGCTTGTAAATGCAATCAATCTGTTTCATGCTAGATAATGACTCATTTGACTTTAAAGGAATTACTTTATAACCCCTTCGGCCAACTGTTTTTGTGACTTCTCTGAGAGCTATTTGCCACTCTCACCCAGCTACCTAGCTAGAACTTTAGAATCCAGCCACCAGTAAAATCACACAGGAGTTCAAGTTCACAGGACAAGTGAATGTTGATTGACCATGAAGCCTGCTACCCACAAAGACACAAAGATTATTCCACTTGTTCAATTTTGGAGGCAAGAAGCTAACGTTCGTAGATCCTGCAGTTCTGCAGAAAACAGAGTGTATATTAAAGTAAAGAAGCATCTGGCTTCAGAAGTCCTCCTTGGATTTATGGTGACAGTTGTCCTGAGTATAAACTGACCTCCATTTCTCAGGAAATTTATCGCCCAAGCAAGCTCACGGCTGCCACAGTAGTTCCTGCCGCTGAATGCATTTGAAGTAGTTCTGTCGAGTGGACTTTCAAATCCTCTTAGTAAGTAGTCTTGATTCTGCTATGTGCAAATTATGCAGCATTGAATATGAGGTCGGGCAATTAAGTTCACGAACTTGTCCTAGAAAAAGTGCTACCTACCTCAGTGCTGAGTATCACTAGGGTCCCCTTCCAGCCACTCCCCTTGGGAAGCTGTGCACTGACACCAGGGCCTAGTCTACCCTTCAGAGTACTTTTGGAACTCCTTTTCTGGAAGGGCCATCAGAACTGTCATCATATGAGGTGGGACAATTAAGTTCACAAACAAGTCCTAGAAAAAATGCTGCGTACCTCCTGGCTGAATATCACTGAGGTCACCAGATGGCCACGGGGAGCACTTTCTAGGTAACCATGGTGATATTCAGCCAGGGGGTATGCAGCAGCAATGAGAAGTAACTTTAGGAATGAGAGAGTTCTCAGTAATGAACTTGGATGTGAGGACAGCCCCAGCAGACTGCCACCTCTTCTGCTCTGTGGACAGCTCAGCAGCCTGGGTGTGGTGTGCCCATATCAAGAAAGATAGTGACTAAGTGCATGGGGGCTCTGGGATCAGATGGCCTGGCTCCATCCACAGTGGATCTGTGATCTTGGGAAAATGGAGCCAACAACACACCCCCATTTCATGGGGCTGGTGTGAGGATTAAATGAGATGAAATGTGAAATTCCTGGTAGAGGTTCAGTAACTGTGGGGACAGTGTAGTCGCCTAGGAGCTGGGAACAGCACACAAGGTAGCCATGACTCAGGGGTAAGGTAAACACAGGAGTTATGAGCTCTGCATGTTCTTTAGAAATACTCACCCAGGTCCACGGCTTTAAGGGACACTTGTTTATTGATGACTCTCAAATCAGTGCCCTTCCTCTGCCAGGCTCCCTTCAGCCCAAGCATCAGTCAGCTCTTCTCGTGGGACTGTGGGCCCTTCCTCCAACCTACATGTTCTTTTCACACTCCATAACTCTGCTGGGCATGTGTCCTCCCTCCGTAGTGTCCCTGCTTTCGGTCCGTCTGCAAAATGTCTGCTCCTCTGACTTCATTTTGCTAATTTATCCTTTTGCTCGTGTTTCCTTGTTGTACTTGCTGAACTGCGCTGGCAATCAGTGTGTGTGCGTCTCTTTCCTCCCCTGTGAGCTCTGTGAAGGTAGGGGCTGCTTCTCATGTCTTCAGATCCCAGACCCCTAGTGTGGCACCTTGCGTGTCTGGTGGAAACTCAGTACCAATTAGGTGAAGGAGGAAAGAAGGAAATGTGTCTAGAGAAATTACAGCAAGGCAAGGCAGGTTGAAAACAGTTTTGCTTTTGGGTTGGTCATGGTGGCTCACACCTGTAATCCCAGCACTCTGGGAGGCTGAGGCAGGTGGATCGCCTGAGCTCAGGAGTTCCAGACCAGCCTGAGCAAGAGCGAGATCCCATCTCTACTAAAAATACAAAAACTGGCTGGCTATAGTGACAGGGTCCGGTAGTCCCAGCAGCTATTTGGGAGGCTGAGGCAGAAGGTTCTCTTGAGCCCAAGAATTTGAGGTTGTTGTGAGCTATGATACTCTGACACACAACTGAGGGGGACAAAGTGAGATTCTGTCTCAATTTAAAGAAAAAAAAAAAAAGAAAAGAAAAAGAAAATAATCGTTTTGGTTTTGTTAGCACTTTTACTAGAATAGACTCGACTCCAAGTCTCGATTCTTCCTGTGGTCTCTCGAGCACATTCGACTGTCTTGGACATGGTTTACCTTTATGGGTGAGTTTCATCTTTGCCATGAAAGATGTGCCACATTCCTTCCTTTTCCAGAAGGAAAGTGCACATGTGTGTCCACTGTGTATTACATATTGAATATTGTAGCCCAGAGTCCAAAGCAGCTCCCGCAGGACAGAAGGGGGTCCTTGATGTTAAATCAGTGCTTGGCATAGAGAGGCACATGGTGTTCGATGAGTGGATATATGACAGTAAGAAAGAAGTAGTATCTAGATGATTAAGTAAAAACACCAGTGCTGTCTCTGCACTTACTTGGGTATTTGCTTCAGTTCCTGAGAGTGACTTTGCAGTCTTCAGAGTGACTCATTGTGTTTGGTAGCAGTCCTGTCAGATGCCAACGACAAGAGAATCTTCTTTCTCTATCCTCATTACTAGTGATGTTGCTCATTGTCGGCACCAGTGTGGGCTTGCTGAGAAACTTGTAGACAACAGTCAAAACCCAAGTATGTATGCCCTTCATGTGCTTGCTGAGAAACTTGTACATGACCGTCAGAACCCAACTATGTGCCCCTTGCATGTGCTTGCCGGGCTTGCTGAGAAATTTGTATACAACCTTCAAAACCCAACTGTGTGTGCCTTGCACGTGCTCGCAAGTCACAAGCTGTGGATGATGACCAAGAGGTGGCGGAACACTGAGCACATGCCCTGTTGTGGAGAACATGGGGCTCTTCCTGGCTAGAGCCCTTATGTGAATCCAAAGGCATCTGAAGACATTCTAACCTTCCCCCGCCCCATATCTGTACTAGAAACCCTGTGCCCTCACGGCTCCTCTGTATCAGGGGTGTAACTTCCAATTTGGGCCACTCTCTCAGCCCTTGTGCTTAGTAAAGTTGTCCTCCTGGGTGATTTTTAAACTACAGGTCACAGCCTATAAATTGGTCATGAAGTTGATCTAGTAGGTTACAAACTGTACTTACAAGTGAAGTAGAATGGTACCTATCAGTGCATTTTATATCAGAAGGGTAAGACTGGTTCTATGAAACTTTTGTTAGTTATAGAATTGAATCTCTCTTTCCCCCACTCCTTCTCCCTCCTCGCTCCTTCCCCCTCATAAAATTGAGCCTCTCTCTCCCCCTCTCTCCTCCCTCCCCCTCCTTCCTCCTCTGCCTCCCCCGCCTCCTTCCCTTGCCCCTCTCCTTTTCTCCCTCTCTCTCTGTGCTGGCTCTTGATGTAAAATTTATTTATTTCTAAGTCTGAGTTGCAGTAAAAGCAAATTGAAAGCTCCTGTCTTAGGAACTCTGAAGCAAGTGGGGGTTTGGATATTGATCAAGGAATTACAACCGTCCTGCGATGCCAAACATCTCAACTGCGGCCTTGCTTGGCACAAACTTATGTATGTCATGTGGCTTTTACCAATGCCGGCTCTCAGTTACTCATATAAATGAAAGATATCTTACATAACTTACAGATTCTCTTGTCTAGTTTGACTCACTTTTCTCCCTTAAAATCTGAGAAACATCTCTCGCATATCTTGTGTGTGCCAGGGGCCATTCCAGATGCTGGGGAGTCAGTCCCTGCCCGCGTGGACTATGAGACATTTATTTCCTAACAAAAAGTCGAACAATTCTGAGTAATAAAGTTAATTGGTTATTATTTTATCTCTTCCTTTTCTCCAGCTGTCCACCTCCTCTGATAAAAAGGCTGATAAACAGAAACCAAATAGCAACCCAAAGAAAAAAAATAGAAAAAAAAATCAAGCCTGAGTTACACATAATCAGCCCCTGGGTATTTGAAGCAATAGGGGAAGTAATAAAGTCACACACACATTCTTAAGTTCTAAAGTTGGCAAAAAATAAAAAACTTCAGTCCTATCTATGAACCCAGGACTCCAGAGTGTCGTGTGGCCGTTGCCATTGACTTCCTGGATTTTCTTCCCAGGAGAGGGAATGTAATTCTGATGCAGACTCCAAATTCTTCTCTGAGAGCCAAGCTAATGTAGCGAGGTATTTCTTTCCTTTGCTATTTATTTTGCCTGGATTCGAATTGCTCCATGCTTAATTGTAACATTTAAAGATTTGGTCTCAAAAAAAAGAAGATTGCCGAGTAAAATCCCTTCAGAATAATCAGCCATAAACATCCCATGGTTAGTCACCCTTAAAGTAAGGAAAGCAACGTCCTTGCTTTTTATTTCATTTTATTTTTTTTTATTTCAGGTTAATGTGAGGGTACAAATGATCAGGTTACAAGGTTTGCATTTGGTAGGTAGAGTCCCTGTCGTAGCTGTGTCCTGCATCCAGGAGGTATGCCGTGTCCCCTTACGTTGTGCCCATTAGGTGGGAGCCCACCCATCCCCCTCCCTCCTCCCCTCTCCCCTCCTTGTCCTTGCTTTTTAAAGAGGAGAAAGAAAGAACTCTCTGCTGGGCCACTGGGAGACTTTCCCATGTTTTGTTTATACTGGAATTTCAAAAGCTAATAATATCTTCCCTTCCTTCCTGCTCCTTGATGTAGTTAGAAGCTGCCCCTTAATTCTGATCATTTTAGTTTAAAATATTTATGTCTCATGTGCTCGAATACTCTTCACACGAAGCATCTGCAATGCAGGGGCTTGAGCTTCTGAACTCCTATTTTCTTCTTCTTTTTTCCTCTCCACAAACTCAACTTGTCTTAACTATCATATAATTTCATGGAAGGATCCATTCCCCATTCCTGCAGGAAATCTTCTTTTAAACATGATTATATGCTGAGAGAATGGAGCTGCTTATTTTTCACTGAGAGTTCCCTTTTTAGATGACACATCCATAGCAACAGTAGTTTTATTTATACATAAACTGAAGAGAAAACATGGACTTTGGCTAACCTGGGCGTACAAAGCATGTCGTTGTAATTATGTCCACTGGTGGGGATGTGGTCCAAGGTTTATCGGGATTTCCAGAGAAATCTGTTCCATGGCAGGGAATCTATCAGCCATCAACATACGTCATGAAATGAACTGGTGGGGGAAATTTTGATTCTTTCAAAACACCTCATAAATTTAGTGTTTAAAAGTAGGCATGATAATCTCAATCTCAACCCACTCAATATTATCAGTTCAACCAGCCAATATTATTATTTACTTTTGTAAATAGAGAGTGAACCTAAAGTTCATAGGCAATTTAAATAGTTATAACTAGTCACAACTACCTGATTAAAGATAAAGGCTATAGTTTCCCCAGTCTGTCATGCTCTGGTTTTTAGATTTTTCTATTGCCGAGGAAGAAGGAAAAGCTGAAAGTTGATTGTAATAAGGAGGATGAAGCAAGAGGGTCAGGATGAGCTCTGGACCCCCCAGAACCTGCGGGCTGGGCCACAGGGATAAACAGGATGGCAGCTGTGACTCAGGGAACTGAGACCCCAGGAGCAGATACATTCACATGAATGAAGACAGAAATGGGGCAATAATATAGGTGCAAAAATCTGGAATAAACGCCTAGTTCAAATGGGGTCAGGTGTGTATGGATTGCCTATTTCCAGGCTTCTCCTTCATCCCCCGGCCTCTCATTCCACACGGCCTTCCCAACACGACGGTCTGCACTTTTTCACGTGGAGGTTCATAGACAGAAAGCTGCAAGGGCTCTGAAGGCCTGGGTGCTACGACACAGGACATCACCTCTGCCATGTCCCACGGCTAAATCAAGGTGTCCATAGATTACAGGGCAGCAGAGATGCGGTATGGGAGGGGACACAGCACATGGAAGTGTAATATGAGGTCGACAATTAAGTTCACAAACTCATCCTAGAGAAAGTGCCCCACGCCTCGTTGCTGAGTATCCCTCAGGCACCTTTGAAGTGTTCCTGCTGATCCCAGCCTAGTCGACTCCTCAAAGCAATTTTGGAACCCTTTTTCTAGAATGACTACCAATTGTCATTTGAGGTCTAACAATTAAGTTTGCCAACTCATCTTAGACAAAGCACTGCACACTTCATTGCTATCATTAGGGTCGGTCACCTCTGAAGTCCTCCCCTTAGAAAGTGATGAATGACACCAGGGCCAGGTCCACTCTTCAAAGCAATTTTTCTAGGATGAGTTCATGAACTTAGTTGTTCACCTTGTACGCTGGGGCTGGTTTTTGTACTCATTTACTCTAATACTTCTAAAACAAAAGGTAAGGAGAAACCGTGCAGATTTGGAACACTTCTGAAGAGAGAGGAGGAAATTGGAGGAAGTTCAGGTTGAAAAACCTTCAATTAGCATAGACTGAAATAAAGCTCACCTCTTAAAGAAGTTAGACTCATCAGAATGTGATTCCTTTTTGTTTTGTTTTGTTTTTTGCTTTAGAAAATATAAAATAAAACCACTCTTGGACTCTAGAATGCAGCTTTTATTAGGAAATACAACATGATATGAATCTACTTTTAACAGAAATGTCCAGGTTTTGGAATAAAGCATTTTTAAAACACATGTGTTATTTGCGCCTTTGAATTTAGTTGAACTAATTTTAAGAACTGTGAGGGCTCAGATTTTTTTTTGTTGTTGTTGAGACAGTCCCACCCTCTGCCCTGAGCAGAGTGCAGTGGCTTCATAGCTCACTGCAACCTCAGACTCCAGCTGTGGATATCCTGCTGCCTCAGCCTCCAGAAACCACTGGGATTATAGACGCCCAACACCACACCCAGCTAGTTTTTCTATTTTTAGTGGAGAAAGGTTATTGTTCTTGCTCAAGCTGGTCTCAAACTCCTGAGGTCAGGCAATTCTCCCAGCTCAGCCTCCCACAATGCTGGGATTATAGGCGTGAGCCACCATGCCTGGCTGATTTTTTTTTTTTTTTGAGACAGAGTCTTACTCTGTCACCCAGGCTAGAGTGCCCTGGCATAATAGCTCAGATCAACCTCAAACTCCTGGGCTCAAGTGATCTTCTTGCCTCAACCTCCCAAGTAGCTGGGACTACAAGTGCCCACCACAATACCTGGTTAGTTTTTCTATTTTTAGTAGAGATGGGGGCTTGCTCTTGTTCAGGCTGGTCTCAAACTCCTGAGCTCAGGCAATCCACTCCTAAAGCACTTGGATTACAGGTGTGAGCCACTGTGCCCGCCATGGGGGTCTGATATTTTACCTGATTTGCAAGCTATCACCTCAATTTCCTATGATTGTGGAAAGAAGACATGAGACCTCTGTATCAGAGACAAAGGGGTTTATTATTCACGCCAGTAGCAGAATCTGGAATATCAGCATTCTCTTGGGCCACTTCTCTCAGCCCTAATCCCCACCAGGCAACACAGAGAGTCTGGTGACATTTTATCATAGAGAAATATACATGTAGGTCTCTTGCTTTGGACAGAGATCTATCTTGGTCTCCCAGGGCCATAAGCAAAACTGCTCTTTGCTCCAGAAGGAGATACTATCTCTTCCTTCTTATACTGTTTGCTTTATCTCTTTGAAAAGACATCCCGGAGCAAAGATAGCCAGTATTTCTATTTGTAAGATGCACAGACCTGTGAGAGACCCTTGGAGAATTGCTTCCAACAACTAATTTGGAAATCCTACTTTGTTATGCAAGAAATGGTCCAATTAAAAATTTAAATACTTTTACACCATGAAGAATTTTTTTTTCTTTTTTTTTGAGACAGTTTCACTGTCACCCTCGGGGGAGTGCTGTGTCGTCACATCTCACAGCAACCTCCAACTCTTGGGTTTAAGTGATTCTCTTGCCTCAGCCTCCTTAGTAGCTGGGACTACAGGCACCCACCACAACACCCAGCTATTTTTTGCTTGCAGTTGTCATTGTTATTTTAGCAGGCCTGGGCTGTCTTGAACCTGCCAGCTTCAGTGTATGTGGCTGGCACCCTACTCACTGAGCTGTGGGCCCATAAAGAAATATTTCATAGTTTACTGAATTTAATATCAGCAAGTTTTTCATGTAGGAATAAAAGGAAAAAGAAATAGAAAGAGTAAGCAAGGCCAGGCACAGAAGCTCACTCCTGTAATCCAGCACTCAGAGAGGCTGAGGCAGATGGATTGCTTGAGCTCAGGAGTTGGAGATCAGTCTGAGGATGAATAAGACCCTGTCTCTACTTAAAATAGAAAAACTAGCCAGGTGTGGCAACAGGCACCTGTAGTCTCAGCTACTTGGGAGGCTGAGGCAAGAGAATTACTTGAGCCCAGAAATTTGAGGCTGCTGTGATCTGTAATGATGCCATGGCAGCACTCTACTCAGGGGGACAGGGAGGAGGAGGAGGAGGAGGAGGAGGAGGATTGTTAGAACACTGACTTGAGTGTTCAGCTCCTTAACTAAGACTTTGGGGGAAATTACCCCAAAGTGACCAGGGTTCTGGTGAGCCTTTTGGGCAGCAGTGACCGATGGCTCTTTCAAGGATGACCCTGTGTAGGTGTCTGCTGGCTTTATTTCCTCTTGTTCATCTCAGAGGCTCCTGGAGCTGGTTATGCTCTGGGCATATCCAGATCTAAAAATTCACCAGGAGATTTTGTTCCAGCCCAGGATATGAGCTTGACATATAGGTAGGGACATGATAAAGATTTATGTTTTAGATTTACCATACGATGGTGCCTTTGTCTGTTTTCTGCCGCTATAGCAGAGTAGCACAGGCTGGATAATCCATAAAGCAAAGAGATTCATTTGTCTCAGGGGCTGGGGGCTGGGAAGCCCAAGATGGAGGCGGCTATCTCATGAGGGCCTTCTTGCTGCACCCCGACATGGCAGAATGCTTTTACACGGCAAGTGAGCGTGCAAGACCCAGAAAGGAGACAACGCAAACTCGCCCTTTATCAGGAGCTCACTCCTAAGACCATGGTCCTAGTCTATTCTTGAGGGCAGAACCTTGTGACCTAATCACCTCTTAAAGGCCTCAACTCTTAATAATGGCACCGTGCCACTTAGATTTCACCATCAGTGTTTCAGGTTTCAAACTATATCTGATGGCATGAGTCTAGTGCTGTCCCCAGTGAACCAGAACCCACACATCTCCTCAAAGCAGGACAAGAGGTTTCCAGTGTCCCTAGAATGCTTTCATTTAGTGGAAAAGTTTGAGTCCCTTCCTTGCTAATCATTACACAGTTGCCATATTTTTTCTCACAGATTTAAAGACATAAACTCCATTTTGCCCATAAGCAGAGAGACACATACCCTATTGTAGATTTAATTTTGCTCAATAGGGAGGGGAATTATCAATCCAAATCATGGGTAAATAAGTGGGCCAACTCCTAGCAAGGAAGGCAGGGTAGGAATTGGAATTTAAAAGATTCAATTTCTTCCCCCAGCCTTGGAACACTAATATTAATTGAAGTTCTTGTTGTCCTCATAAATTTATTTTTGCCTTTCTTTTCTTTGGTTTAGTTCATTTTGAAATATAATTTCATTTAAAGGAGGGCACTAAATCAATTACTTATCTTCTTAATGATCAGTAGTGTCTGGTAACTTGATGAAATACTGAAGGGATTGGAAATGTAGCATTAGCCATGAGAGCCAGAAAGAACGAGGAAAGAAATCAGGGGAAGGAGTGCACAGTCAATTATCAGCTTCTTTTCCTGCATTCAATGTGCTCAACTTCTCCTGTCACCATCTACCTGCTGGGAGCCTAGACTTACGGCTATTCTCCTATTACTTTCCTTCTGTAAACATTTACTTCCTCATTGTTTATTTCTTTTGCTCTTCCTTTTTATTTATTTATTTATTTTTTGAGACAGAGTCTCACTCGGTCACCCTGGGTAGAGTGCCTGGCATCACAGCTCACAGCAGCCTCAAACTTTTGGGGTGAAGTGATCCTCCTGCCTCAGCCTCCAGAGTAGCTGGAACTATAGGTGCTTGCCACAACGCCCAGGTAGTTTTTCTATTTTTAGTAGAGATGGGGTCTTGCTTTTGCTTGGGCTGGTCTTGAACTTGTGAACTCAAAGGATCCACCGCTTTGGCCTCCCAGAGCCCTGGGATGGCAGGTGTGAGCCACCGTGCCTGGCCTCTTTTGCTCTTCTATTTACCATTTTCTTTTTCTCTTTTACTTAATATTTTCTGAAAACCCATTTTTACTCCCAAGGGTTTTTAGTCTTTCCTGGAGGCCGAGAATTACCATTACAGGGATAAAGAAATGGCTTTGGCAAAATTAATTACAGTTATATAAAAACTAAAATTAATTATACTTCTACAAAAACTAAAAACCATAATGTTAGGAGATTCTGATTTCCAGATAAAGGTGTTTTATCATGTACCCTAGTCTTCAGATTTCCCGGCTGATTTTTGAGTTTAATGTCCAACCTTACTGTGCAGGGTGATTGTTAAGAGGTATACTGATTTACAGACCCAAATCGGTCACACCCCAAGCAAACAATAGTGGTGACAGGCAAGACTTGAAATACGATAGAATGAGTATTTGTGTCCCCCCTAAACTCATATGTTGAAACCCTAACCCCCAGTGATGATACTAGGAAGTGGGGAGGGGTTTTGGGAGGTGACCAGGTCATGAGGTGGGAACCCTCATGAGTGGGATTGTGTCCTTATGACAGAGATGCCAGGGAGGGGATGATGCCTCATCCCAGGGGAGATGCCTCACCCCCTCTGCCTTGTGAGGACAGAGCAGAAAGGCGGCTGCTCCTGAACCAGGAAAAGACACTGAGTCTGCCATACCTCGCTCTTGGACTTGCCAACCTCCAGAACTGTGAGAAATAAAGGTGGGTTGGTTGTTTATAAGCCACGAGGTCTCCGATATTTCTGGTTTGGGGAACTGAATGGATTTAGACAAGGACCCTCTTCAAACAAATCTTGAGGCTTCTCTTTAAAAGCATAGAAATGACTTGCAGAGTGCTCTTGGCATTCTGCCGCGTGGACTGGTTTCACAGGGGCGCCTTCTGCTTGCCTGGCTCGGCAAGGATGAGAAGCAGGGAAGGTCAGCAGAGGGAGCTGAAAGAGTAGGACTGTGAGCAGAAGAAGTGCTTTAGGAAAGAACAAAACCCAACCCAAGTGTTGCCAGTGTACAGCGCCTTGCAGGGAAATGGCTATTATGAGACACGGGACCCCGGAGTACAAACATCAAATGTGGTGTTCTGCACCAGAGGACCTCCTGACTCCTGGTGACATGGTGTGTCTGTTCCATGCAGTTATCACTACGTTACTTTTCTTTTTGATTGAAAGGATTTGGGGCAGTGCACTGATCTTTCTTTGAATATATGTGTCTTTTGGATGCCTGGGTAGTGATGAGACATGGGGACATGGTAGTTGGTGATGGGAAGAAAGGTGTGTGACCTGAGCGTCTGCAGGAAACTGGGCATGTCTAATGAAAACACCAGATAAGTGCTTGCTGTTTGATTGTTGTCTGCCATGCTAGCAGGTGGAGAGAGAGAGTGTCACACAAGGTGACTTCTGCCCCTGTCCTCAAGTTGGTAGTCTGGTGGCAATCCACCTGGAGCCAGGGAACTCATAGGCACCAAAGGTAAAGTCAGGGCCTCAAGGTGTCCAGCAAGAAATGTCAGAAAAACAAACACCAGGGGCTTTTCGCTGGGGATCTTGAAGGAAAAGCTGTTTCCTCTTCAGCCAAGAGGTTGTCTTGCAAGGAGGAGGGCGGGGTCTCTCAGTGACCGTGAAGTGCTCTGGTCTTGCAGAGTGAAGCAAGGTGGACATGGGTGGAGGAAGGCAGCCAGCTGGCTAGAGAGGGCAGGGCCAGTAGGAAGGACAGAAGCAGACATCCACTGGCCAGATGTTTGCTTTAGATGGGCACATCCGGCCTCCAAAGAGTGCAATGGTGAATGCAAACACGCAGTGACAGGCTGACCCCCGATAAGCAGGACAAGGGGCCTGCACCCCTCCTGTCCTTCCTCCTTTCATTTCTCTTCTCATCTGTCACTAAGTTGTGAGGCCCATTACATCTCAGGAGCTGTGCCCAAGCAGCAGCAGCAAAAGAACCCTGACCTCACTGCTGAAAGGGCTGCTCTTTGGAAGATTCCAGAGGCTGGGAAGAGCTGAGGCAGGGCAGGTATAGGAGAGAAGGATGCAGCTGGATGGGAGGAAGAAGTTCCAGGGTTCTATGCCACTAGAACATCACAAAGAAAAATATGTGTGTATATTTTTTTATTTTTGAGACAGAATCTCATTCTGTCACCCAGCCTAGAGTGCTGTGGCCTCATAGCTTGCAGCAACCTCAAACTCCTGGACTCAAGCGATCTTCTTGCTTCAACCTCCTGAGTAGCTGTGACTACAGGTGCCTGCCACCACAACTGCTAATTGTTTTATTTCTAATAAAATGTCAGGTTCTCATTCTTGCCCAGGCTGGTCTTGAACTCCTGAGGATCCTCCCTACACAGCCTCCCAGAGTGCTAGGATTACAGGGGAGAGCCTCCATGTTCTGACAAAGTAAAATATTTTTAAATTATTAAAAAAAACCCATATGTTTAAGAGGGACATTCTTTGTTAGGAAAAGAGGTGGGACCAATACAACGCAGTTAAGTATAACAAAGGCCTGTTGGTAGGATGAGGGGTCCCAAACATGGAATCTCCAATTCTACAGGAAGAAAAATTTTAACGGCGTGTTTGAAGAGATGGTTATATCTATGTGGAATCTGAAGAACAATTACTAGTTTGCCGCGTAGGTATGAGGTCTGATGATTAAACTCTTAAACTCATCCTAGGACAACTGTTACCTGCCTCACTGCTGAATAGCACTACGGTCACCCCAAGGTCCTCCCCGCGGGAGCTGTGCATGACCCCAGCACCTAGTCCTCCCTTCAAAGCAAGTTTGGAACTCTTTTTCTGCAATTGCCATCTGAGCCATAGTCGTACAAGGTCAGACAATTAAGTTCGTGAACTTGTCATTGTGCACTTATGTTGTCAGCACTGTATAAACACCCCACTCAGGTTTCATAATGTCTCACAGCTGTGTTCACAGGGACTGCCGTGGTGTCCTGCTGAGTGGTACTCATTATTTGGTGCATGTTTTTGTGTGTAGTATGACTACAGCTCTGATGACCATTCCAGAAAAAGAGTTCCAAAATTGCTTTGAAGGGTGGACTAGGTGCTGGCATCAGTGCACAGCTTCCCAAGGGAAGGACCTCGAAGGTGGTCCAGCAAAGAGGTATGTGGCGCTTTGTTTAGGATGAATTCAGGGACTCATCTGTCAGACCTCATGTTTCAGAAGTGTGAGGGTAGGACTGGAGAAAGAGGGAATATTATAAGCAGATAAATGGTACATCCGAATGTATAAAAAGGTGGAAATGCACAGGACATTTGGGACACTGCAGGATGCTTGTACAGAAAGCAGAGCTAGGCGTAGAAATCAGCTTGGAAAGGAGGGCGGGGACAGATAATAAAAGGCTTTGCTTGTTACGATGTGCTCAAATTTGGGGGCACCTGACCAGGCCACGCCTTTCTGTAGAGTTACCCACATTCACAACCTCACTGGAGTGTGGGCCCTGTTACCACACCTGTCTCTGCTGTCCCTGGCCACAGCTGATTGGATAGGACTCCCCCTGGGAAGCAAACCCTAAGACTGCTGAACCAAGCAAATGACTTCTCTTCCACAGTAGGAGCTATAGTCCCCTTGGTGTGTGATGGATGCATGAGCAGAGGTTCCCCCAGAGCTGGGGCTGAGCCAGGCCTGTCCCACCACACGTACCCTGACCTAGAGCCAGCTCGTTTACAGACAAATGAGGCCACAAGGCACGTGCTCGGGCAGAGTGGAGACAGGACACCCTGCGACTCACAGAGTGGCCTTGTGTACGCTCACCTGCCTTGTGCACCGTGAGAGAGCCCTGTCACTCCCTGCACTGCACTGCAAACACACTGCTGTAATATATGCCTCATAAGGAGCCAGGGCTCATCCTAAGGCCTGGGGAACTCGTGAAAAGCAATGTTAACATAACTTTGTGGTCTTATCGGTTCACTTGACTGCAGTATGGAGTAGGCCAGACAGCATCAAATTCCGGAGGGGAAATGCCAGCTGGCCGTGGGAATGTGCAAGGCATTGGGCGGAGGCCGTACCTTCCTGAACCAGTAAGGCACTGGGGAAGAGAACCCTGATCCAAGGGGTGTTTAGAAAGCCTGACCCAGCCAGGCATGGTGGCTCACACCTGTAATCCCAGCACTCTGGGAGGCAGAGGCAGGTGGATCACCTGAGCTCAGGAGTTTGAGAGCAGCCTGAGCAAGAGTGATAACGTTTCTCCATTAAAAATAGAAAAACTAGCTGGGCATGGTGGTGGGCTTCTGTAGTCCCAGCTACTCAGGAGGCTGAGGCTGGAGGATCTTAAGCCCAAGAGTTTGAGGCTGCTGTGAGCTAGGATGCCACAGCACTCTATGCAGGGTGACAGAGGGAGACTGTCTCAAAACCCAATAAACAACAACAAAGTAGAAAGCCCAAACCAAGGGGCTCAGGAATGAGTGTTGCCCAGGCCAAAGGATGGGAGGATGGGTGAGGAGTCAGTTTCCTGTCTGTGAAGAACAAATCAGTAATTGTGGTAAGAACTTCAGAAGGTGATGGATTTGCAAGTAAAAAAAGAGAGAGAGAGAGAGATGAGTTTTGGAGATATTGAGGGACATCTAGAACAACCCCAGGGGGATTATAGGCTCCAAGGAAAGGTCTGGGCCTCCACATACAGATGGCAATTGAGCCAACAGGTGTGCAAGTGATTGCCAATGAGAGATGGCAATTGAGCGAGTGCAAAGGTCTGAAACACAGGAGGGACAAACAGCCACACGGAGGGGACAGACAGAAAATGGACTGAGAAAGATTGAGGAGTGAGTAAAAGAGAATGAAAAAAAAAAAAAACAAAAAACAAACAACCAAACAAAAAGACGCCAGTCAGAGGGGAGAAAAAGGATAGTTCTGGGGCCGTGGTGGGTCCAGCACAAGGCACGGGGACAGGCGGGGGAGAGGCCCGCTGTGGCAAGGTTCAGATGCAGCCACAGGAAAGGGAGAGAAGAATTTGTTGATCGCTATACACTCTTGCCAGTCTGGGAACCTTTTTCCTTTAAACTATAAGGAAAATTTTAATGATCTACCTATGTTAAGATTTAAGAACTGCTTTTTTCCCAGGCTTATGAAATGCAAAAATGGTAAACCTCCCCCTTTGCTAATGAGAGAATATGATTACTGTCTAACCAAAATAATGTAATGCCTAAGCGAGATCGTTTAAAGAATTTGGAAGAGTTGTGACTGCAAATCAGTAATTCTATGCAGTGTTTCTCTCCCGCCCAGCTGAGGTCACTGATGCTGGACATCTGCGGGTCTGACCCTGGCAGGGCTGATGGGATGGAGCCCTGGCCACCTGCTTGTAGGGTCTGTGGCTGTAGATGCAGGTTCAGTGTGGCTGGGGCGAGCCATGGGCACAGAGAGTTTCAGCCTCCCGCAGGTGAGGCCTGGGCTTCCTGGACACCCCTATCCCTTGCTGTCTGTTTTTAGCAGGTTTTGCTCTCTTTTCCTACCTTAGATGTTTTTTTTAGAGACAGAGTCTTACTTTGTTACCCTTGGTAGAGTGCTGTGATGTCACAGCTCACAGCAACTTCCAACTCCTGGGCTTAGGCGATTCTCTTGCCTCAGCCTCCCGAGTAGCTGTGGCATCAGGCACCTGCTACAGTGCCCGGCTATTTTTTGTTGCAGTTTGGCCAGGGCCGGGTTTGAACCTACCACATTCAGTATATGGGGCTGGCGCCCTACTCACTGAGCCACAGGCACTGCCCTTACCTAAGTTTTAAGATCATTGCTACCTGTGCCACTAATGCCTTCCTCTGCCATCTGATAAGAACTCCATAGATGCTGATGTTGGCTTGAACCAGACCTGGCTTTAGCCTGACCTCTGCCTCAGACCTCAGCTGGCCATCTCCTACATCTCTCTCCAGCTGCCCCCACATCTGCTTGGCCATATTTCTAAGGACTCAGCCTCCTGCCCGGTTCATTCAAGGTCATGATTTTTAATCACAGAGAAATATCTACTTTAATAGAAACAGCAGCTAGTTTGTTTCTGATTTTTTCAGAGACAAAATGGAAGTTAAATAGAAGGAACAAAGTATCACATTTAACCTAAAGCAATGGGTCACTTTACCTGAAAAACAATGGAAATGTCCCTATTTTGTCATCGATGTGAGTGAAGAAAGAAAGGATGTGACCATGTTTCAACAAAGATGTGCTTCTTTGCAGTGAGCAAGGGGATCTCTGTGAAATTCCTGCTTGGGAATTAAGAGTCCAAACTAGTATTTTAGGAACTGGCTACAGAAAATCCCAGTTTTAGTGGATATAGTGTTGTTGTTTCATTGATAAATAATTTTCCTGTCTCTACAATTTTTTTTTTTTTTTTTGCTAAAATGAAATTTGGCTTTCTTCTTATTGTAAAAAATAATGCCAAGTTAAAGAAAGAAAAATTGTACTGTCTTATGAAGCTGTTTTTATACCTGAGATTAGAGATATGAAAGAACAGTTATATTATGGTAAAAAAAAAAACAAACAAAACTGCCCACATTTAAAAAATGTGACTCCACTGATTGACAGTATTGTAATGAAACTCCCAAATTGATCTTATCCTAGGCATAATATTCTTCCTCTTCTCCCTTCCCCTATCCTTAAAAAAACTCTAAATTGACCCATCTATTACAATGATATTTTAAGGTGTCAGGTATATTTTCTCCTTGGATGAAATATTTAAGTAATTTCTGGCTTGAGAAAACCAATAGAATAGGGTTGTCTAGTTTGTCAGTTTTTTTTTTTTTTGAGACAAGAGTCTCACTCAGTCACTCTGGGTAGAGTGCCATGGCATCATAACCCACAGCAACCTCAAACTCTGAGGCTCAAGAGATCCTCCTGCCTTAGCCTCCTGAGTAGGCTACAGGGACTATAGGTGCCTGCCACATTTTCTAGCTAGTTTTTTCTTCTCTTCTCTTACTTTATTTATTTCTCTCTCTCTCTCTCTCTCTCTCTCTCTTTCTTTCCAGAGTCTCACTTTGTCACCCTTGGTAGACACCTTGCTCTGCTGTCACAGCTCACAGCAACCTCAGACACTTGGGCTCAAGTGATTCTGTTGCTTCAGCCTCCTGAGTAGCTGGAACCACAGGGCCTGGCTATTTTTAGAGAGAAGGTGTGGCTCTGGCTCAGGCTGGTCTCGAACCCGTGAGCTCAGGCAGTCCACCTGCCTTGGCCTCCCAGAGTGCTAGGATTACAGGCGTGAGTGAGCCACTGTGCTCAGCCTTATTTTGTCAATATTTTGAGATTCTTTTATTTCCCAATCTCAAATGGAACAGGCAGGGCTTTGTTCCTAAGTGAGCATTTGGCCACTAAAAATAGCTTACAGAATGTGAAGTCACTAAAAGACATCGCGAGCTTGGGAAAAAATGAGTGCCTTGTGATTTGCTTTCTGTGGTAAGAAAATTTCAAAGTACGTCAGGGATGGGAATGACATATCTGACTCCTGCTTGGTCCCCGGAGGCACTTATTTTGGGAGTGCTTACAGATGACATAAACATGCCTGTACACTAAATACTCAGAAAGGGAATGTGTACTCTGCCACCATGCTAGTAGTGGCAGCTAGTGGCAGCACTTTCCTTCCAGCAAAATCAGGGCTCCATTGATAGAGAATCAGATTAAGAATTTCATTAGCCTTTCACATGCCTGGCTGTTGGGTGCTGAGTGAGTTCAAAGAAGCCCAGCAAGGAAGGAAGCATACTTCATCAAGTGCAGTGTGTCTTGTGGGGGATTAACGTATTTGAAGACATCTCTGAAGATACTTTCCCTTTTTCCTGTCTCCAGTTTAATCCCTGAAACCATTGTCTCATATATCTTAGAATGCTAAATATCCAGTTTAGACCTTATTTTGAGGCCTGCTACTCTTAGGAGATGCTTGGCTGTGGCCAAGTGTCTCTGGAACTTCTGCCTTCCAAATTGACACTATCCTTTCCTTCTTCCAGTTGACACCATTCCACTGTGTCTAGAGGCAGAGACAGAGGTCAGCCCCTCCCTAGCTGGGAGTAGTGGCCAAGTTCACACAGAAGGGCTTCTTCTTATCTCACCTCCCTGTCATCCACTCTCAGGCCACAGGTTGACAGTGGAGCCGAGGGTCAGGTGGGAAGTGCTGACAACAGCCCTAGTTCTGCTCATCCCCCGCTCTGTGCAGACTGGACCTGTCACAAGAACTCAGGGCCCCTTGAGTCAGCACAGAGGACTGAAAGTGTCTAACGATAGCACTGCTCCAGGCCTACGATGGCAGCATCAGACATGGCGGAGTTCTAGCATGGACACCAACCGTGCACCCTGTTAATCAAACAAACAGATACTCCATTTGAAGTCATTGGGGGAGAGCTAGGGAGGGCTATGATTGAATATTACACTGTTCTTACATAAACGTTGCAGTAGTTTGTTTCCAGTCCCCTGTAGTTGTAGCCTACAGAAAATAAGACTGTGGCTCATTCAATTATTATAGCCCAAAGGAGAACAGTTGTTAGAAGAAAAGAATTTCCTGCCGACACCTCTTGCTCAACTAGTGGCCCCTTAGGACACACATTATTATAAATACAGTTACGTGTCCCCTCAATTCTTTGAGTATTGTCAGAGAATACTCTGAGAAATGCATTATTTTAGCCAATTTCCTTGTTATGTGAACATCAAAATGTGCACTCACTGAACCTGGATGGGACAGCCTACTGCACACTTGGGCTGTATGGTATAGCCTATTGCTCCCAGGATACACAGTTGTACGCCTGTGTACTGAATACTGCCTACAGTGGTAACACAGTGATGAGTGTTTCTGTACCGAAGCACATTCAAACATAGGAAAGGTACAATTAAAAACACAGAATTATAATGTTATGGGAACACCATTGTATAGGTGATCCATTGACCAAGATGTCAATATGTAGTACTTGACCTTATTTTACCTGTAGCAACCACCATGTGATTGTATGGTTTCTGCTTCATAGAAAGAACAGGGGAACCCTGACTATGACCTGCATGTCCCTGGGCAGTCACTTCACATGTCTGAGCCTCAGTGTCCCCACCTGTAAACATATGGGTAATAACACCATTCAAGAGCTGTATTAAAAATAATATAACATCCCATTACACTTAGCAAATAGCAGGGATTTGCATAGTATGCATAATTACTACTGATTAAACAATTTCAGATGCTTCTGTACTTTACACTGCATTATAAAGCAGCTGGAGTTGCCCTAGTTCCCGATCTTCTTTAAAAATTGATACTTAGCCTAAGTGCTAAGTATCAGGTGCCTCATGCCTATAATTCCACCACTCTGGGAGGCTGAGGTGGGAGGATTGCTTGAGCTTTGGAGATAGAGACCAGCCTGATCAAGAACAAGATACCAAATCCACTAAAAATAGAAAACTAGCAGGGTGTGGTGGCAGGCATCTGTAGTCCCAGCATTCTGGGAGACTGAGGTGGAATGATCTCTTGAGTCCAGGAGTTTGAGGTTTTGGGGAGCAAAGTTGATGGCACGGCACTCTATCCCAGGGTGACAGAGTGAGACTCTGTCTCAAAAAAAGAAAAAAAATCCCATTACTAGGCATCTACCCAGAAGAAAAAAAATCATTTTATCATAAGGACATTTGCACTAGATTGTTTATCACAGCTCAATTTACAGTTACCAAGATGTGGAAACAACCCAAGTGTCCATTAACCCAAGAACTGATTAATAAACTGTGGCATATGTATACCATGGAATACTATTCAGCCATAAAAAGATGGAGACTTTATAACTTTTATATTAACCTGGATGGCTTTGAAACATATTCTTCTTATTAAAGCATCAAAAGAATGGAAAAGCAAGTATCCAAGGTACTCAATAGCAATATGAGGCCAGTAGACAATCTAATATACATCCACATATGAGAAAAATTCAATTCAAGATGAAGGGCAGGGAAGGTGGAGAGTAGAAGGGAGGAGGGAGGGAGATTGGTGTGCTGCCACCTAATGGGCACAATGTAAGGGTATATGGAGAACAGTATGGAGATTTCTCAAAAAAACTAAAAATAAAGATACCATATGATTCAGCAATCCTGCTCCTGGGTGTGTTTCCAAAAGAAAGGAAATCAGTACATTGGAGAGATACCTGTATTACCATGTTTATTACAGCACTATTCATAGTAGGTAGGGACCAAACTAAGTGTCCATCAACAGATGAATGGGTAAAGACTCACCCTCCTGGATGCAGGACACAACTACAAGGGGGGCTCTAACAAACGCAAACATTGTAACCTAATTGTTTGTAGCCTCACATTAAGCTAAAATAAAAAAAAAATTGATACTTAATATTTGCACATATTTGTGTGGTATATATGATATTTTGATACATGCGAAGAGTGTGCAATGATCAAGTCAGGATATTTAGGGCGGAGTCGTTGTCATTTCTTTGTGTTGGGAACATTTCAAAACTTCTCTCCTAGGTATTTTGACATACAGGATACGTTATTGTCACCCTGCTATGCTGTTGAACATTACAACTTATTCTTTCTAAGTTTGTGTCCATTAATCAACCTTTCTCTATTCTTCCCTCCCCACACTTCCTTAGCCTCTGGGCACCATCATCCTACTCATTGTTTCTATCAGATTAACTTTTTTTGCTTTCACATGAGTAAAAACATGTAAGATTTATTTTTCTGTGCCTGGCTTATTTCACTTAGCATAATGACCTCCAGTTTCATGCACATTCCTGCAAATGACAGAATTTTACTCTTTCCTTTTATAGCCAAATAGTATTCCATTGTTATACATAACAC
Source organism: Galago senegalensis (assembly GCA_963575145.1). Classification (NCBI taxonomy): domain Eukaryota; kingdom Metazoa; phylum Chordata; class Mammalia; order Primates; family Galagidae; genus Galago; species Galago senegalensis. Next base: position 13,921 of record CAUYTI010063823.1, on the reverse strand, counting down.
TTTTTCTTTACCCATTCATCTGTTGATGGACACTTAGTTTGGTTCCCTGCCTACTATGAATAGTACTGTAACAAACATGGGAATGCAGGTATCTCTCCAATGTACTGATTTCCTTTCTTTTGGATAAATACCTAGTAGCAGGATCAGTAGATCATATGGTAGCTTTATTTTTAGTTTTTTGGAGAAATCTCCATACTGTTTTCCATAACGGCTGTACTCATTTACATTCCCTCCAACAGTGCATGAGTTCCCTTTTCTCAGTACCCTTGCCAGCATCTGTTATATTCTGTCTTTTTGATAATAGCTGTTCTAACTAGGTGAGATGATATCTCATTGTGATTTCAATTTGCATTTCCCTTTGTGATTCTGCGTATTTTTTGATGTGATTTTTGGCTATTTGTATATCTTCCTTTGAGAAATGCCTATTCAGATCCTTTGTCCATTTTAAAATGGATTTATTCATTTTATTGCTATTGAATTATTTGAATTCCTTGTATATTCTGTTATAGGCCCTGTCGAATGACTAATATGTAAATATTCTCTCTTAATTCAACAGGTTATCACTTGGCCCTCTTGGTTGTGTCCTCTGCTGTGCAGAAACCTTTTAGTTTGATATGGTTACAGATGTCTATTTTTATTATTGTTGCTGATACTGGAACTTTGTCTTCTCTCCTGCTTGACTTTCCATATCTGATATTGGTGTTTCAGGTTCTCGGTCTCTGCGATTCAAAGAATGAATCTACGGACCACAGGATCAGTGGGAAGACAGTGTTTATTCACAGAAACGAAAATTACAACTTACAAAAATTCAAGGCAGCAGCCATGAAACTGACCAGCCAGAAGTGTGGGGAAGGGGGGAGTGAAGACACAGCAAGGCGCCAGTGTCTCCCCCCAGGTGTCTGGCCCTTCCAGAAAGCTGGTTCCTCCATCCTCTGCAGCATCACCACCACCAGGGCTCGTGGGGCCACCTATCCTGCATCATTGCCTCTGTTTTTGAAGTCTTAACTATAAAATCTTTGCCTAGACTGATAATCATGAAGCATTTCCCCTATGTTTTCTTCTACTAGTTCTTTAGTTTTGGGTCTTACATTTAAGTCTTTAATCCATTTTGAGTTGACTTTTGTATATGATGAGAGATAGAGGTCTAGTTTATTTATTTATTTTTTTTGCATGTGGATATCCAGTTTTCTCAACTTATTGAAGAGATTGTCCTTTCTCCAGTGTATATTCTTGGCACCTTTGTTGAAAATCAGCTGGCAGCAAATGTGCAGGTTTATTTCTGGGTTCTCTATTCTGTCCCATTGGTCGATGTGTCTGTTTTTACACTGACACCATGCTGTTTTGGTTTCTGTAGCTTCTTACTGTGTTTGGGGGTATTTTGTGATGCTTCCATTTTGTTGTTTTTATTCAGGATGGCTTTGGCTATTCGGACTCTTTTTTTTCTCCATACAGATTTTCCCTTTTTTTTTTTTTTTAATTTCTCTGAAAACTCTTATTCCATTCTTTTTTTATATCCTCTCTCAAGTTATGTCATAGGGTCCTGGATTCAAATCTCTAAGCTTGTGGTTCTTTATTTTTTATCTTGAAGAATCACTAGGATAGTCAAAATGCAGATTCCCTGACCTGACCTTACAGGGTTCTAACTCTGTAAGTTTTTGGTGATGCCCAGAGTTACAGAAACATCCAGGGTGCTTTTTGCTTTACTCATGCAGATCACAGTTTGAAAACTAAGAACCAAAGCAGGAAATTCTCTGTCTCTACCTGAGCTTTTTATTTTTACATCATGCTGCTACTTTATCAATTTATTGAGCAGCCAACTATGTGCAAGGCCTTATTCTAGGATCTTTATACACATTATATTATTTTGTCTTTGTAGCAGTCATGTATTATAATAGTTAGTGCCTGGGTTTACATAGAGGAAATTAACTGAAACAGCCCAGAAAACTCCTTCACTGTATGTCTGGCCCTGGACTAAGAAGGCTGGAAAATCTGAGGCTGACTGGCATTGCTTATTCTTGTGTGTCAACATTAGGTACATGGATCCCTATGTAATGCAGTATTACCTGGTATGTGCTGTGAAGTTCATTTATTTGCACTGCTATAGAATATTCAGTTGAGTGAGTATAATACCTGGTGAAGAATAAGCAAGGACCAAGAAATGGTGTGTGTCAAGTTGAAATTTAGTTTTTAGAGTACCACTGCTCTGAAATGATTTCACTGAATCTCTATGGAATCTCCTTTGAAATAAGGTGAGATTATGAAGACACTTGTTGATTAGTTACAGACGGGAATCAAGAAGTCTCTCTTAGCATGGGCCAGTATTGCAGCCTGTGTCTTCTGGGAGGGCACTAATCCTGTCCTAGTCTCTACAAGGTCTTGGATGAGTGGAGACACAGCAGGCAGAGAGTCAGGCAATGGTCAAGTCAATTTACACGTATAAAGGTTGGACAGAGATTCTTTTCTGTCTATCTATCTATCTATCTATCTATCTATCTTTCTATTGTTTGTCACTCTGTCACCTGGGTAGAGTGTGGTGGCATCATAGCTCATAGTAGCCTCAAACTTCTGGGCTCAGATGATCCTCCTGCCTCAGCCTCCAGACTAGCTGGGACTACAGGTACCCACCACCATGCCAAGTTAGCTATTGTTAGGAGAGATGGGGTCTCACTCTTGCTTGGGATGGTGTCTAACTCCTGAGCTCAAGGGATCTCCCTGCCTCAGCCTCCCAGAGGGCTGAGATTATAAGAGTGAGCTATGGCACCTACCTATTGATTTTTTTTAATATTCAGTTTGCAGTAGTGGTACATCTACCTCTATCACATACCTATTTAGAGTATCTGTGAAAAAACAATTAATAGTAAGTAGCCAGCCATTGACTAGCAAAGATAAATCTAGAATTTGATCTAGAGGAAATTTTATTTATTTATTTAAAAAAATTTTTTGATATAGAATCTCCCTTGGTTGCCCTGGATAGAGTACTGTGGTGTCACAGCTCACAACAATCTCCTGGACTCAGATGATCCTTCTGCCTCAGCCTACTGAGTAGCCTGCTTATAGGCCCCCACTGCCATATCTGACTAATTTTTCTATTTTTAGTAGAGACAGGGTCTCACTTTTGCTCAGGCTCGTCTCAAACTCCTGAGCTCAAGGGATCCACCAGCCATGGCCTCTCAGAGTGTTGGGATTACAAGCATGAGCCATTGGGCCTAGAGATTTCTGCTAACATACAAATTATCCATTCCCTGGCTGATGGGCATTCATGTTGTTTTAGATTTGCGTTTGTTTGTTTGCTATTAAAAACAATGCTCCTATGAACATTTTGGATATGTTTCTTGGTATACATGGGGAAATTTTTCAAGAAAATATTCCCAGGAGTGAAATATTGGGGAGAGAGTGTATGCGCATCTTCAATTTGTTTTTTTTTTGAGACAAAATCTTTGTCTCTTGCTTCAGTCTTGCAGGTAGATGGGACCACAAGTGCCTGCCACAATGCTCAGCTGTTTTTCTTAGTTGTTGTTAGAGACGGGGTCTCAGTCTTGCTCAGATTGGTCTCAAACTCCTCAACTCAGGCAACCTACCTGCCTTGGCCTCCCAGAGTGCTAGGATTACAGGTGTGAGCCACCATGCCTGGTCTTGTTTTACAACAGGTTTGAGCTACTGTGCTCTCCCACCTGCAGTGCCCAAGGTCTGTCCCATGCAGCCCTGAGATGGTGAGCGCCTTCTGGCTTGCAATGAACAAACAGATCCCTCGTGAGTCGATTTGGGTTGTGACAGGAGACTTAAATAAATGCTACATTATGCAATCTGTACAGAATCAGCATCAGAGATTTTCAAGAAGGGGCTTGGTTTATACAACCTTTTTAAATTTCTTTTTTTAATTTCAAATTAATATGAGGGTACAAATTTTTAGGTTACCTTGTTCTCACTTCAAAGGTAAATTTCAAGTTGTAAGAATAGCCCCTCACCTAGGGGCATGCTGAACACTCTGGCATTGTGCACAGTAGGCGAGATCCCACCAATTCCCGTCCCTCCTCCTGCCAGTCACCTCCCTGCCCACCTCCCCTCTCCCTCCTCTTCCCCCCCTTGCTAGACTATATTTGTGTTTTATCATTCTTGAGTGTGTAATTATTTATACATTGGCTTCATATTAGTATTGAGTATATATTTTTCCATTCTTGAGATACTATACCAAGAAGAATGTATTTCAACTTCATCCAGGTAAACATAAAAGAGGTAAAGTCTTCATATTTTTATGGTGGTATATGGTTTGAACAGTATTTTAGTATCAAAGTGCCTTGAAGAGTGCTGGAACTTGGAGGTTTATTAATATATTTATTCCTATTGACTGAATTATAAAATTCTAGCCTATGAATAGCCTTTCTACCTTATTTGTGTAATTTTTAAAAATCCTTAAAACTCCTATACATACATCCCATCTATTCTGTAATTGCCATAACTCTGATCTGTCATGCAGGATCTTTGTGTGGGTTTATAATAATGGGTTTCATGGCTGAGAAGCATAATGCAGTGTTCATATAGGTAACGAGGTTGATTCATCAAAACAAAAGTGGAGAGATGCTCAGAGGCTGAGCCGATAAGACTTAAACACAAAAAGTCTTTGAACGCCATTAAGTACGGTGAAGTTGCAGGTGTATAATTATTTGGGGTGACCCAGAATGCAGAACAGCTGTGACTCCCTAGCCCACCAGGTGCCTGTGCTCAGCCAATCTCTACAGTGGTAACGAATTTAGGTCACTGGGAAAGGCAGCTCTCACTGTTCCTGTCACTTTCCAACCACCTGAAAAATGACACAGGGTTGTTCTGCAGAGAAGATAATAAGCCTTCGAGGAATCACGGAGACGGTGGACGTGGAGAACTTAAACACAGCCTGAGAGATTGTTTAGGCTAGGAAGAAAAGCTAGGAAGAAAAAGGTGGATCATATCCTATTTGCCAGAAAGAATCCCGCTCATGTTGACGGTGACTCTGAGCTAGCATCTCAGCACCCAGCAGAAGTCTGTGAAATTATGTGGTGATGGAGCTCTGTCCCCAAGGGACAGGTGTCCATGTCAGAAAACTACCAACCTACTCAGCCGGCCTCATGGCAGAGCACTCCAAGGCTGAGCCATTGGCAGGAAGGCATGTCTGGGAGAAGGGGAGTGGGAGAGTGGTCAAACTTCCCTTTAGAAGTAAAATTCTGTTCCATCCAAAAAGTTTATTCTGCATTTTTGTTAGGTCCAGCGCAGTGACTTGGGCATTGCAGGGGAGATGGAGAAGGATCATGTGGCACTTGTGTCAAGGAGCTTGCCGTCAGATCTGTCCTTTGCTGGCAAAGGGGAGAGAGGCAGGTTGCAAAACTAGACTTTGCTGTCGCCCTACCTTGTTCGGAAACTGACAATCAGAAGCTTCACGTTAGTGGTTTTCAAAAACAATGGGCAGTGAAACTCAGGAGCTGGTACTTTTCTGGAAGTATTTTGCTGGTGAATGTGAGAAAAGCTGTGGACAGGAAATCCTCTCTGGAAATGGAGAACTGGAGGAAAAAGTCAGGCCTCTGCTATCAAAGCGGTGACTAAAACTGTCTCCTGCTTGCTTCTGTGCATTCGACACTGCGGCGGGGTGAACTGGGCCAATGTCAGCCCAGAAAAATTGGAACGGCCTGAGTCTATCTGGAAGCAAATAGTTCACAGATGGAGAGGGAAGTGGGAGGTTAGCTCAGACCACTTGATTTTAATTAAACAGCTTTCGGTTTTATGAACTTGGAAAAGAAAAGGCAAGCAGAACTGGTAAAGTCCATGTGACATTGACTTAATGTCTTTAACTCCTTGATAAATAACAAGAATGAAGTCTATTATTGCTAAAAGTGGGGCCTATGTTACAATTCCCTCTCCTAAGGATAGGTTCCTGTTTCTGTCACTGGGAGCAAGTATGAGATATTTGAGGAGCCTGAGATAGTAGAAGGAGGCCCTAGTAATCGTTGGCATATAACTGAAGGAAGGGCAGATGTAGCGGGCATATTTTCTATTTAGGGATATTTGACAGAACACATTCAAGGGAGGGAATGTGGTTTCATGGTTAGTAGAACAGACGGACAGAAGGGCAGCTCAGCTCTGCTTCTCAAAGGGACTCTGGCACTCCTGGGTAACATGAAGAACAGTCATCCAGATGTCTCATGAGGCCAGATACTGCAAACACACCAGGGTCCAATGTTGGAGGTGAACTAGGTTGTTGCTTATATTCTCTTTCTGCGGAAGGTTTGGCCTTCCCTTCCCTTCCCTTCCCTTCCCTTCCCTTCCCTTCCCTTCCCTTCCCTTCCCCTCCCCTGCCCTCCCCTCCCCTCCCCTTCATCCCCCCCTTTTTTGGAGGTTGAGTCTCACTCTGTCACCCTGGCTAGAATGCAGTGGCATCATAGCTCACAGCAATCTCAAACTCTTGGGCTTGAACAAACGTCCTGCCTCAGCCTCTGGGTCTTCAGACTGCCATGACCATGCCTGACTACTTTTTCTATTTTTAGTAGAGACAGGGTTTGGCTCTTGCTCAGGTCTCTAACTCCTGAGCTCAAGGGATTCTCTGCCTTAGCCTCCCAGAGTGTGCTGGGATTACAGGTGTGATCCACAACCCCCGGCCTCTGCAGAAGGCTTTATAAGACCATAAGGGAGAAGGGAGATGGACAGAGAGGTGTTCTATCATCTTCATCCCCGCTCCTAACCTTTGCCCTGATCACATACTTCCATGTGATGAATCAGAAATCACAGTAGCAGCCACTACTGACACTTTCATATTGGACATACCACCATGTCTAGGTCACTTGTTTTCAAGCAGGACTGATTTTACCCCTCAGGGGACATTTAATAATATCTGGAGACAATTTGGATTATCACAACCAGTAATGGGATGCAAGCAGCACGTTATAAGTACAGGCCAATGATAGAACTATATCCCACAAGGCTTGGGACAACGCCCAGCCCTGGTATCTTAGAATCACTGGACTCCTCATGTCAATAGTGTCAAGGTAGAAAAACCTTGGTTTAAATTAAAGCATAATTTTTGTTGAGAAAATTTGGCAAGGTTGAAAGGGATTGGACCAAGTCATGCTGGTTGACCTAATTTTGTAAGGCTGACCGTCAGGCTTTATTTCACCAACTATGAGCTAGTAGCAGCCAGCTTTAATGATGTTTTTGTCCCCTGTGTTCTTCTTACAACCCCAATTATCAATTTGCTTCTTATGAAATGTTGCTGATCGCACGTGGGAATGTCATCTTTGTTCTGTGACTGGTGGTCTTGGAGGTTTCCTACCTTCCTTCTGTAAATGGGATGTAACTCTCTGTCCACTGATCTGCTTTGTGCCCAAGAAAATTATATACTCAGCAAGAAATGACAGCATGTTGCATGTGGCCATCCGTTTGATATTTACTCTTTTTTAATTTATTTAAACTTAATTAAAATGATTTTTATTCATACCTTTGTTATTAACATAGTGAACATATTTAAATGCTTGGTAATGCATCAACCAAAGATTTTGACTTGAATCTGTGGAATGTCCAACACCTGGCTGTATTGACGTCCCTCGTGGCCTCTCAGACGGCAGATGGCACGATGGCTTGTTTTGCTGGGCTGTGCTCTGTAGGTTGGGATATGGTGGAGGTTTGGAGGTTTGATGCAGATGCCAAATATTAGTTGACCTTGAATAGGAACAATTTTCAAAGAGAAGATCCTGGACTTGTTTTGCCATGCTCAACATATGAACATTTGGGGATTTGGGTGAAATAATCAAAGATCTAACTACAGTATTTAATAAAATTCATTATAGCAATATATTTAAAATCTCATTATTATGTGACAAAATAATTGAACTGTATTTTTTCCCTACTTCTAACTTTTGTAAAACAACTTAGTTTAGCTTGTGTGTGTCTTTATTTCTTTTCCAATTTTTTTCATTATGGTAAAATGCCCATAAAATTTGCCATCTTAGGCACTTGTATATATATAGTTCAGTATTAAATACATTTGTAATGTGTAAACATCACGACCATCCATCTCCCTCTTTTCATCTTGTAAAACCAATTCTCTATACCCATTAAGCAGTAACTCCACATTTCCCCTTCCCCTAGTGTAGGCGTCTTCAAACTGCGGCCCGCAGGCCACATACAGCCCAGCAAGGACATTTATCCCACTGCTGGATGTTTTTGCCACTGGGGCCTGTCCTGATTAGCAGCTGACTCATCCTGGGGCCCGTAGTCAGGCCCTCCAGCAGTCTGAGGGACAGTGAACTCTTGTTTAAAAAGTTTGAAGACCCCTGCAGTGCAATGGTTCTCAACTTTCCTAATGCCATGAACCTTTAATGCAGTTAAAAGGGGTCGTGACCCACAGATTGAGAACCGCTGCCCTAGCATGTGGAAACCACCATTCCACTTTCTGTCTCTATGACTGTGACCATTCTAAGTATTTCATATAAGTGGAATCGTACAGTATTTTATTTCACTTAGAATAATTTCCTTAAGATTTACCCGCGTTGTAGCATACTGAAGGATTTTCTTCCCTTTACATGTTGAATAACATTCCATTGTGTGATTATGAAGTCAGATAAATAACTCCATGAACTCCCACTGCTCACTTCCATTGTCAGTGTGCACAAACTTTTTTAATTTTCAAGAAGTCCAGCTTTTTTTCCTTTTCTTGCCTGTGCTTCTGGTGTCATAGCTAAGAAATCATTGCCAAATCCAATGTTGTAAAGCGTTTGCCCTATGTTTTCTTCTAAGAGATTTATAATTTTAGGTCTTACATTTATGACTTCAATTCATTTTGAGTTATTTTTTATATATGGTGTTAAGTAAGGGCCCAACTTCATTCTTTTGTATGTGGATATCCAGTTTTCCAAGCATCATTTTTTGAAAAAACGATTCTTTCCCTATTAAATGGTCTTGGCTCCCTTGTAAAAAGTTACTTGACCACGTAGGATAGAGGATTTATGTCTGGGCTCTCTATTCTGTTCCATCAGTCTATATGTCTGTCTCTATGCCAGTACTACAATGTGTTTTTAAACAGGGGATCTTCAGCCTCCCCAGAGCTACTGTTCTGAACTCTCTCCTATGACATTTTTTCCATGTCTGTCTAGTCTTTGAGAAGTGGTAGTTTTTCAATTACACATGATGCCATCATTGAAATTTTATCCCATGGAAGTGGCCATTCACATAACATTAAGAATGACTTTATTTGGGTGGGTGTGGTGACTTATAACTGTAATCCCAGTGCTCTGGGAGGCTGAGACAGCAGGATCCCTTGAGCTCAGGAGTCCAAGACTAGCCTGAGAAAGAGTGAGACCCATCTCTACTAAAAACAACCAACCAAACAAACAACAACAACAACAACAAAAAAAAAAACTAGCTGGGCATGGTGGTGGGGGGCTGCAATCTCAGATACCTGGGGAGGCTGAGGCAGGAGGATTGTTTGAACCTAGGAGTTTAGGCTGCTGTGAGCTATGATGCCACAGCTCTCTCTACCCAGGGAGACAGAGTAACTATCTCAAAAAATAAATAAATAATTAATTAATTAAAAAATTCTAGGTTCAGTTAAATTTAACTTAAATAACTATTTGAAAAGCTACTAAGCCAGGTTTATTAGAGTCTATATTCCAATCCATAAACTGTAGAAAAGGCTCTTACTTCTTGCTTAAATAAAAGGTGCCTTCTCAGGGGAGAAGCCAGAGGCCAGGTGCACCATTGGTGTGACTTCACCCTCAAACCCCCACATGGTCACCCCCAGAGAAATAGCAGTATGTTTTCAAAACAATGTGTATGTTTCTTAAAAGAAAAAAAAAAAAAAAAAGAAAAAGCTTCAAGGAAAAAAAAGTGAATAAAAGTGAATAAAATAGCAAGCCAGAGCACATGGACTCCAGGTGTATATCCCAGACAACTTTTAGACATATGTAAATATTTCCTGAGCAATTAGGCTTATCTCATGATTTATAGCTTAAAATCATCTAAACAGCAAAAATTCAGGCGAGGTGGTATGAACTAGAATTCCTCTTGGATTTCAACCTCTTCAAAATTTGCTAGGTGGGTGACCTTGGACAAGTCATACCTTCTTTCCAACCCTGCTTATCCATAAGATGCTTCTCAGGGAGGCTGCCAAAAACACATGTGAAAACATACTTGGAAATGGAAATACCTGGCATGGAAACATCAGCCGAAACCGATTAGTAAAAGAACAAAACTGAGCTGCGGTTTAGTGATTATTATTCCTCCTGCTTTTGACTGCCAATACTTTCTTTCCTCCATTTTGATGATAAGGGCATGAAGTTTTTTTTGAGGGGCTGTGATAGTATTATTCCATATTTATAAAGGGGGAAAATTACAAATACTTTTGTTTTCAACATCTGAGACAATGTAGCAGTGGAAGCCAGGTCTTTTAAGGTTCTTTTTCAAGTGGAGTTTTTCCTCTGGTTCAGATTTTTTTTTGCAGTTTTTGGCTGGGGCTGGGTTTGAACCCACCACCTCTGGTATATGGAACCACCGTCCTACTCCTTTGAGCCACAGGCGCCGTCCCTCTGGTTCAGATTTTTGTGGATGTGATGAGTTTCTCTCCAAGTTGGGGGTAGGGGATTGTATTTCCCGGAACCCTTTCCCAGTTAAGTTGTCACTTGTTCTTTGTTTACTGGGCCTAGGGCCATGTTTGAATCAGGCCAGTGTCTAATTCAACTCACGTCCTTAGACTCCTGGACAAGACAGCAGATTAGCTTGGAAAGCTGACCTTCCTTAAACTCAACCTAGGAAGACAGTACACACCACAGGGAAGGATAGATAACAGAATTAGTCCAACAATTCTTATGGTAATGAAGGGCCTTATGGTCATTTTCTGAGATGGGAACAGCAGCCCAGACTGGGGAGAACCAGGCGCTGCTCACTAGAGGATGCCATGGGAAGTAGCTTTTTCATCGTCTCAGTGTTTCCACCCTACATTGCCTGTGATGATCTTGGGTTTCCCTTGTACCCCATAGGTGAGAGGACCAGTGTATGAGGCAGGTCGTGCATGAGCTCTGGAGAGGAAGGCTGCTCACCAGCATCCTGCGTGGTGAGGCTTGCTGCCTCTTCTTGGTTAGTGGACAAGATAACTTAATACCACAGAGGAAAGTAGATCCCAGCCAGGAAGGGCAGTGCCTGGCAGAAGACATGGGGAGTTCAGTAAGTGACAGTGTTGAGGATGAGGGTGGAGATAGAGAATTCCAGATTTGCAATAATGAGGTTCTTTCCTCTAAATCATTTTCTTATCTCCTAATTGTACCAGGAGGTGAGCCCATGCTAGGGTCAAGCTTCCCTCCATAGTCCCAAATGAGAATACTAACTAAGGTAGTCAGTAGTCCTAGCTAGCTCTAATGGAATCTGAGCTCATAGGAGGAGAGAAAAAAGAAATTCAAGGAAGAATGTTAACTCTTAAAGAAGAAAACACAGATATGTAGGGAACTTATCAGAGGGAGCTGAATTCACGGCCCAGATACAAGGAGAATTTGAAATAAAAAAGACAATTAACAAATAAGTAAGGCAGAGGAAAGGATATTGCAAATATGAAGCAGGAACAATCCGTGAAGATGGGGAATAAAATAAAGGGAGAAATAAAATAGGTAATAGCAAAAGGTATATAACCAAGAATAAATCAGGGAGATAAAGGATCTGCTTAGGAAATTTTTTCCAGAAGGTGCAATAAAGGGGTAAAAAATAGAAAAATCTGAAAACTAAAATATAAGGAATGTGAAAGCAGAAAGGTCAACTCTGATCTAGATAAAGCTACATGGAATAGAGAAATTTTTGTTGTTGAGAAACATTGAGAATTAAAGACTGGAAGAGTTAAATCAAAAGAGCCTCATAAATCAACAGAAAACATTGATTAAAAAAAAATCCTGAATCTTGACACATTAATTCAATTTAAAATACCAAAGACAAAATTCTAAAAGCATCCAAGTTAAATATAACATTTTACTATAAATGAAGAAAACTGGTATTAAAAAATTCAATGGCAATACTAGAATGTTAAAGTAATATTTTAAAAGTATTGAAAGAAAGTAATCTCAGACCTAGAATTTTATATATACTATAAAATAATAACATCTAACATAGAAGGGTACATTAATATTTAAACTATTATTTAAATACCAATTCACATAAAATAAAGGCATTTTGAGATACATACAAAGCAAAGACTCATAATTCCTTATGGAAAGCATTCTACAGAAGGTATTTACAGAGGAAACAAATGAGTCCAAAAAGATGGCTTATGGTTGACCAAATAAACAATGGGAAAAAGAAAAGTTGTGTGTGATTACTTGTATAATAGGGTTGTTCAATAGACCATTCTGTTTTAATGGAAACAGAATTGATTTTCGGTGTCTATTTGTACTGTCCAATATGATAGATTTTAGCCATGTGTGGCTATTAAGATGTAAAGTGTGGATATGTGGCCATATCAATCAATTTTAATTCATTAATATTAATACATTTATTTATTTTTTAATAAGCTTAAATTTGAGCAATATATGATGGGCAGCTATTACATTACATAGCATAGTTGTGTACTAATCCTGCTATAACGTTTTAGATTTGTTGAAGGTTAGGGAACATGCAGAGATCACAGGATTTTGCTAGCATGCTAGGTCCTTGCTATATTCAAAGAGAAGAAATAAATAATAATGAGTTCTAAAAATCACACTATGAAATTTAACATATTAGCAGAAATCAACTAAAGGCAGACATTGAGTTTTTGGCCTTTAAATCAGAAGAGGGAAAAAAATTTGATCTCATCAACAGAAAGCAGGAAGAGAGAAAAAATAAAAAAGAAGAAAGGCACATGCAGACAATATACACTACAATGATAGCAGTAAGTTGTAAGAGGATGGTAATTAAAGAAAATACAAATAGATTGGGGGCAGCGCCTATGGTTCTGTGAGTAGGGTGCCGGCCCCATATACTGAGGGTTCAAACCCAGCCTCAGCCAAACTGCAACAAAAAAATAGCAGGGCAGTAAGAGGGACTTTACCTAGCAAATGCAATCAATGAAACCTGAAAAAAAAATAGCTGGGTGTTCTGGTGGGCACCTGTACTCCCAGCTATTCAGGAGGCTGAGGCAAGAGAATCACCTAAGCCCAGGAGTTGGAGATTGCTGTGAGCTGTGATGTCACAGCACTCTACCAAGGGTAGTAAAGTGAGACTCTGTCTCTAAAAAAAAAAAAAAGAAAATACAATTAGATAAAACAAGCACACCAAATCACAGAGACTCTCAGGGAATTAAGATGCTCTAATACACTGTACACAAGACATCTGGAGAACACTTAGAGAACTAAAAATAGACCTGCGATTTGATCCTATAATTCCTTTACTAGGTATATATCCAGAAGACCAAAAAACACACTACAACAAAGATGTTTGTACCAGAATGTTTATTGCAGCCAAATCCATAATTGCTAGGTCATGAAAGAAGCCCAAGTGCCCATCAACTCACGAATGGATCAATAAGCTGTGGTATAGTACACCATGGAATACTATGCAGCCCTAAAGAAGGATGGAGACTTTTCCTCCTTCATGTTTACATGGATGGAGCTGGAAAATATTCTTCTTATCATAGTATCTTAAGAATGGAAGAAAAAGTATCCAATGTACTCAGGCCTACTATGAAACTAATTTATAGCTTTCATAGGAAAGCTATAACCCAATTATAGCCCAGAAGATGGGGGAATGGTAGAGGGAAGGGGGAGGATGGGTAGATGGAGGGTGATTGGTGGGATCACGTCTCTGGTTTAGCTTTTAAGGGTACATGTGAATCTTTCTAAATGAAGAATATAAATGTCTTAACACAGTAACTAAGAAAATGACATGAAGGCTATGTTAACCAGTTTGATGAGAATATTTCAAATTGTATATAAAAATAGCACACTGTACC
>CAUYTI010063822.1:0-13988 GCA_963575145.1 Galago senegalensis | reverse complement strand
AACTAGTGGCTCGGCGCCTGTGGCTCAAGTGGCTAGGGCGCCAGCCACATACACCTAAGGTGGAGGGTTTGAATCCTCAGCCCGGGCCCGCCAAACAACAATGATGGCTGCAACCAAAAAATGGCCAGGCGTTGTGGCGGGCCAAGTAGTCCCAGCTACTTGGGAGGCTGAGGCAGGAGACTCGCTTGAGCCCAGGAGTTGGAGGTTGCTGTTAGCGTGATGCCATGGCACTCTACCCAGGGGTATAGCATTAGGATCTTTCACAAAAAAAAAAAAAAAAAAAATTATTATGAAGTTATAGTAATTAGAACATTACTGTACTGGCAAAATAAGACATATGGATCAATGGAAAAGACCAGTCTAGAAACAGATCCATGGGCTCAGCACATATAGCTCAACCAGCTAAGGCGCCAGCCACGTACACCTAAGGTGGCGGGTTCGAATCCCCAGCCCAGACCCGCCAAACAACAATGACGGCTGCAACCAATAAATAGCCGGGCGTTGTGGCGGGCGCCTGTGGTCCCAGCTACTTGGGAGGCGGAGGCAAGAGACTCGCTTGAGCCCAGGAGTTGGAGGTTGCTGTGAGCTGTAATGCCACGGCACTCTACCCAGGCGGACAGCTTGAGGCTCTGTCTCAAAAGAAAAAAAAAAAAAAAAAAGAAAGTAGATTAATAGTTAGTTGCCAAGGTCTAGGGGGAGGGGATAATAGGAATATTGCTGCCAGTGGGTATGGAATTTTTTTTTTTTTTTTGAGACTGAGTCTCAGTATGTTTCCCTCAGTAGAGTTGCTGTGGCATCATAGCTCACAGCAACCTAAAACTCTTGGGCTTAAGTGATTCTCTTGCCTCAGCCTCCCAAGTAGCTGGGACTATAGGCACCTGCCACAATGCTTGGCTATATTTTGTTGCAGTTGTCATTGTTGTTTAGCTGGCCTGGGCCAAGTTAGAACCCACCAGTCTTGGTGCATGTGGGCCAAGTTAGAACCCGCCAGTCTTGGTGCATGTGGGCCAAGTTAGAACCCGCCAGTCTTGGTGCATGTGGCTGGTGCCATAACCACTGTACTACAGGTGCTGAACCATGGAATTTCTTTTTGGGGTGATGAAAATGTTCTGAAATTAGATTGTGGTGATAGTTGTACAACCCTGTGAGTATACTAAAAACCACTTAATTACACAATCTAAAAGGAGTAATTGTATTGTTTGTGAATTTTATCTCAATGAAAACAAAAATAATTAGAGTTTGCTGAGAACTGTTGGTTTTAACACAGTTGTAGAAAATTTTAATTTATTTTCTTTTCTGATTAGAAGTCTTCCTCCAGGATTTTAGTCCACACAGGTTAGACTTATGGGTCCATTCTGGGTTTAGATGTGAGCCTGAACATGATCTTAGACATGGGGCCACTAGTGGGTGGGTGGAAGATATAACATTGTCCTGTTTTGGTGGGTAAGGATTGGCATGGATAAAGCATTCCTATAGCCTGGGAACAGTTATATCTGTTCTGATGACATCTGGAGTATCACACAATTGTAGGCCAAATATAGGTGCTAAACCATTGGCCTGAATTCTTTATGGAGAATTCCCTGGGAACCAGCTGAGGAAATGGAGAGAGAGATAACCTGAGCTTGTGGGAACAATCAGGTGAGAGATGCTAGTGGCAGACATTCTTTTCACCTTTTCACAGATAAGCAATTAAAAGGTTGATGGAGGCTTGGCGCCTATAGCTCAACCAGCTAAGGCGCCAGCCACGTACACCTAAGGTGGCGAGTTCGAATCCCCAGCCTGGACCCGCCAAACAACAATGACGGCTGCAACCAAGGCTGCAACCAAAAAATAGCCGAGTGTTGTGTTGGGCGCCTGTGGTCCCAGCTACTTGGGAGGCAGAGGCAGGAGACTCGCTTGAGCCCAGGAATTGGAGGTTGCTGTGAGCTGTAATGCCACGGCACTCTACCCAGGGGGACAGCTTGAGGCTCTGTCTCAAAAAAAAAAAAAACCTGGACTGGTATGCTGGCCAGCCCTGCCCCTCTCACAGACCACAGAATTCCCAGCTCATGAACCTAATGGGGATTAAGCAAGAGATAGAGGGGACATCCTGCCCAGCGCCCACCCCAGGCAGGTCCTTAGTAAATATTCCTCTTCTGGTAGAAGTCCTTTGAGCCTCCTCCCGGGCTGCCTCTAAACAGCAGGCCTCTGGGAGTCATAAACTCTGTAACTGAATTCCTCACCGTGGAGGAGGTTTCACAGCAACTTTATTCCCAGGGAGAGAGGTGGAACAGCCCCTCCCTTCTCCAGGATGGGAGGGGGCAGTCAGAGGCCTGTTTAATTTAATTTAACGCTCTGTGGCTTACCAGGTTGCCCCTAGTAACAGCTTCAGCTGCTGCTTCAGTTATAACTAGAAGGATTTTTTAAAGAGACAGACCATTTTAGGGCCAGAATTGCACAGTAGAGTGAGCAGCCAATGCCACTTCATCACAGTGACAGAGGAAAGCCCAAGCAGGACCAGGCCTCAGACTGGGTCTGTGTACCTCATCAACTCCACCCTCTACTTACTTACCCTATCTGCAACTCCACAATTCCTCCTGCAAATGTCACCATAAAGTGGGATCTGATGAGGAACTGTGTTTGGGATTTGTCACACAGATGTCACTCAGCTAGCTACTTTTTTGACAATCGATTTTAGTTGAGGGAGAGAGTTAATGCTTAGAAGTTGCCCCTGCAATTCAGGCTTACCACCACCAGGTGGCGGTATTGCTTGTGTAGTCAAAACCAAGACCAGGCTCTTGAATTACTCAAAAATACTCAACAGTGAACAGAACGGTGGTGAAACTACTGGGCTTTACACCCTGATGCTAACTAGTATAGAACCCTAAGTCCTTTCACCTTTCTAACCTCAGTGTCTCCAGGTACATAATAAAAAGATTGATCAGGATGTTGTGGAAAAGGCTGGGGGCTGGGACCACGATGGCATGAGTTTAAGTCACAGCTCTGTCATGTACTAACTATATGGTTTGAACACATAATTTAATTTCTTGCAGCATGAATTCCAAACAGAATTGCTGTAAACCAGGGTGAGCCCAGAGGACAACACATTGTCTCCTGGGAGCATGGTAGGAAGTGGAGAGCAGGGTGTGGCCGGATGTTACTGAAACAGGCTGCAGTGGACAGAGCAGCCTCCTAGTGAGCCCTAAGCCCCCTTAGCTCCCACCCAGTAGAAAGGGGACATTTATTCTAGACTGGGGACTACCCTAACAGCTCCTGAAAGGCCCATATCATTATCCTCCTTTGCAGATAAGGACATAGATTCCAAGGGGTAACTCATCGTCCAGGGTCACCCACCTCATACAGCCAGACCTGTCAGATACTTGACCCTCTGTTTCTTGCATTACAATCCCCTGAGACTACTACACCTGCTCTCACTGTGGCTGCACCCATTCAAGAGCATGGGAGTGAGAGCAGTTTTTCTCTCCACCATGACCATGATTCAGAATAGTCAGCCACACAGCAGGAAGGGGCCAGAGGCCATGGGCTCACACATCTAAGAGCCAGGGGGCCTGAGACACCTCCTGCCTTTGGTCCTTCCCACAATCACGGTTTGCCATTATGTCAAAGTCTGTAGCCAGCTTGGCCTATAGTAGGTTAAATCTGACTCCCTTTCTTCTTTCCAGGGCCTGTATAAGTAAAGTAGGTAAGGGTCTCCAGCATCCCATCCCCACCTCTTGCTTTGGGAAATGTCCTCCACTTCTTAGGGATGTCCTTTAGCCCTTGGGGCCTACCCCTCTCCTCTCCAGGCAGTCTTAGTCCCCACTAAAGCCCCCATATACACATTCCCACCTAAGTAACAGGATTACCCTTCAAGGGGATGTGAATAAAAACACACATTAGGGGCCAGGCGCAGTGGCTCACACTGTAATCCCAGCCCTCTGGGAGGCCAAGGCGGGCAGATCTCCTGAGCTCATCAGTTGAGTTCAAGATCAGCCTGAGCTAGAGTGAGACCCCACCTCTAAAAATAGTGGGCATTGTGGCGGGTGCCTATAATACAAGCTACTCAGGAGGCTGAGGCAAGAGAATCACTTGAGCCCAGAGGTCTGAGGTTACTGTGTGCCGTGACAGCACAGCACTCTACAAGGGGTGACAAAGTGAGACTCTGTCTCAAACAAACAATAACAAAAAAACCTCACACATTAGATCTTGGCCTTCCCCAGCTCTAACTCCTTCTATGGCTCCCTACAGCCTTATAGATGAGTTCTAAACCCTTAGCCTGGCAATGGGGGGGGCCCTCCTGATGTGCCCCTGCTGCTCCTCCCCAACCCCTTTCCACTGGGGTTCCAGCCCTCAGGGCTACACGCAGATCCTGCACCTGCTCACTCCTCTGAGCACATGCCCCACCCTTCCAGAATGCCTTTCTCGCTGTATCCTCCTGGGTGATTCCAACTTGTTCTCCAGGATGCTGCTCCAGTACCTACTCTGGGAAGCCTTAGGGACACTCTGGGCATGCAGGACACCTCCTCTGGGATCCCTAGGCCCAGTGTTCCTTTGACTGTAATTGTGTCTTTGCCGCTGGCTCTCTCGTCAGACAGGGAGCCCCTAAACGTGGACCTACCTTTCCTCTTCAGTCCTCGTAGAGAAGATCCCCAGGGAACACTGACTGCAAAATGCAATAGCTGGGGCCTCCTTTAGGTGATCTTGCTGGGGAGACCCTGTCCCCAGGGGCAGTCACACCATTAGGTGCGATCTGACCCACAATGTCTGCTCCCTCTTTTCCTCCTTCCAATTGGATGAATTTTTTGGATGAAAAAAAGTTCATCAAAGGCCTGCTCAGAGCAGCCACAGCCTAACTTGCCAGTGTGGCTCCCCTCTCATGTTGCCCTGTGCCCACCAGCTGCCCATTCCCCCATGTGTCTGGGATCCCACCCTCTGAAATGCCACCGCTGATTCAAGACCCTCCTTAAATCCACATCCCCTTGTGAGTGGCCTGTCCCTCCCACTGCACTTGGTCTGCACGTCTCTGTGGCCTTAATCAGACTTGGCCTTGGAATAGAGTTATTGGCAATGGGGCATGGTAAAGGGAGCACAAGGGTTGGAGCCTGACAAAGGGGAACAAATCCCGCCTCTGACACTCACAAGCTATGTGATCTTGGGCAAGTCACTTTGCCTCTCTGAGCT
Source organism: Galago senegalensis (assembly GCA_963575145.1). Classification (NCBI taxonomy): domain Eukaryota; kingdom Metazoa; phylum Chordata; class Mammalia; order Primates; family Galagidae; genus Galago; species Galago senegalensis. Next base: position 8,828 of record CAUYTI010063822.1, on the reverse strand, counting down.
TCCATATGTTCCTCTGTAAAGTGAGGGTAACACCTACCTCTCAGGTTTGTTGTAAGATGGAGAGAGGTGGGTGTCAGAATCCTGGCTGATGGCAGGCACCAGTCTAGTCCTGTTACGTAAGCCTGGGTCCCCGGCCAGGTTGTGGGCCTCTGTGGGTTAGAATGCAGGTCCCACATCCCCATGGCACCCGACACAGGGCCTCACACCATAGGTGAGAAACGCATTCACCCCAGCTGCGGGGCCTGGGGTGGAGGGATGATGGGGCCCTGAGCTGAGGGGTGGGGGGTAGCTGCAAAAGGAGCCTCACAGCAGCCCAGCAGGAGGTGGAAGCGGGAGGGTGCTGCAGCCTGAGGCAGAGCTGCCGACATGCACTGGGGCTTTTATTGGTTTTCATTAAAATTCCTTCCTGAGGCTGGAGCAACTACTCCCATAAATAACAGCATAAATATTTTATCTGGTGCCCAAGTCAGTCTAACTGCACAGCAAGGTTGGCAAGAATAATAATGGGACGACCGTGCAGGGGGTCCTGGGCTTCGGCTGGGCTGGACACCCTTAACATGCGCCCAGGGCCTTTTCAGAAAGGTGGAGGCTGAGGGAAGGCACCCGTGGGAGAAGAGGAGGGCAGTGAAGGGGAGAGAAGGTGGGCTGGGGGCCTGGGGAGGGTGGCAGGCACCTCTCTGGGGGCACTTGGACAGCTCATCTCAAAGCCTCTGTGGGCAGAGCAATGAAGTGACTTGCCCAAGGCCACCCGGCCAGTCACTGGCGGAGACAGAACTGAAATCTAGGGTGCTTGAGGCCTTCCCGCTGTGCTCGCTGCCCCTTGGGATTCAGGGGAAGTGTGGGAACAATGGCCCAAGTACCTCACTGACAGCAGCGTGGCTATTCTTTGCTTCCCTAGATCCCAGTGGAGGAGAAGAGAGGCTGGTACTTCACCATGGCGACACTCTTCCTCAGGTCAGGCCAGGGCATGGGGGTCGGGGAGGTGTGGCCTGGCACCCAGGCAGAAGGGCAAGGGCAGAGGTGGCCGAGCCGAGCCCATAGTAAGAGCTTCCCAAGGCTCGCTCCCTACCATCAGCCTGGGCAGGGCTCACAACACACCAGAGACAGCTGGGGCAGGTGCCAACCAGCCCCATCCCCTTCTTGGCCACAGGCTAGATGGCATCTTCCTGGAGCTGGGCAGCGAGGAGCAGAAGAGGCTGCCCGCCTTCAACCGCACACTGGCCCTGCTCCGGCAAGTGCTCAAGTCCTCAGACCCCCACCACCGAGGTAGGGGCTAGAGAGTGGGTGGGTCACCGGCCTCTGCCCATTCTTCCTGGGCCCACCCCCACTGCCTCTGGCATTGTCCCCAGTTCTGGCAATTTCTCCCTTGCCCTGTCTCCTACACTCATTGGTTCACCTCACGAAGCCACATGCCTTGCTCATGTGAACATCCATTTGCAAGTCACTGCAGTGGCTTTCCAGGTCTGCAGCTTGTGACCTGGAAGGGGAGAGAGACAGTTCTCCCGTTTCTGCCTACTGCCCCCATTTTATGGTTGGTCGGAGGGGTGAATGAAGGTTCTGTTAGGAAGGAGTCCAGTCATTGCCTCTCAGAGCCAGACAGTAAGGGCAGGGACTAAACCACCAGAGCTGGTGAAGAGTTGACATCGGAAGAAACCTATGTCCTTGAAGTGAGACCCCCAAGGTGATATACTGAATGCAGAGAATAAGCACCAAAATGCATTCACTCACCCCTCCCCTGTCCCCTCTCCATCTTTGATTCTCTCCGTCCCTGGGATACCCACAGTGACTGCACACCACTGTCCCTCCCTGGGTCAGGAGGTTAACACCTCGGGTGGGGCCACCCCCTCCGTCCTCGTGGCTCTCCTTCCTCTCTCTCCCCCTCCTGCTACTTCACAGACACCCCTTCAGAGACACTCTCTCATCCTTCACCCCCAGCGCTAGCCTGGTGCTACCTCGGGATGCTGCTGGAGAGGAAGGATACGTTCTCCACCACCCCCATGGGTGTCCATGACTGCGGGTACTCGGGGACCGACCCTCTGGATTGTTTTGGCAAGGTACCTATCCCCGAGCCACACCCACTATCCAAGTGGGGAAGGAGCCCAGTCCCCCAGCCTCTCCTCCCACAGCCCACCTTCTCTGGGTACTGTCCCTCACCATGTCCCCCACCACCCCAGGAATTATACTTACTCGGACCTTTCTCACCATCCTGTCTTCATTAAAAAAAAAAAAAAAGTGCTCCCTGGTTACTGTTCCCCTTTGCCAAAAGCTAAGACCTTCCCCACACCCAGTCTGACCCAGAAGCCCACTTTGGCAGCCTCGATAGAGACCTTGAGACTTTTCCCGATGAGACCTTTGTTCACAGTATTTCCTCTGCAGGAAGTTCTCTCCCTCCATTCCAATGATATAGTGGAAAGATGGCTTTAGCTCTGTCCCCAGGCCCGGTGACTCTAAAGCAAGACATTTAAAACAGGCTGCAGTCAGTAACAACAGAGGGTTGAAGTGCTGTGGCCCAGACAGAAGCCTGTACTTTGTAAGGATGGGGGAGGTGGAGGCTGACTCTGGCCCTTCCTGTCACCTGCCCCAGCAAGCAGGGGAGCACACACTGGGAAGGACAGATTTGTCTGGGTGCTGGGAAGGTTTGCTGGACATGACTGGGGACTATGGCTCTTGGGAGTTTAGTGCCAGTGGGCTGTGACTCAAAGCATTGAGTTCCACATTGTCATTGAACTCACAGGCAGGTGGACATGGGTAGCTATGGGGACTAAGAGCACTGTGGTGATATGGCTTCATGCAGAGACAGGCCTCCTGCAGTTCTGGCTAAAAAACAGAAAGTGGTTTGCTCTTACCCTTCTCCTTTACCTAGGCCATTGAGATTGCCAAGGATCAACCTCCCATCCTGAATCGTCTGGCCAAAATCTTCCACTTTCTAGGAAAGCAGGATATGGCCATTGGAACCTGTAACATGGCCCTGGACGTACTAAGCGATCCAGAGCTCAACTGGCAGGCGTATTGCACGAGGGCCAAGGTGGGTCTGGATGAGTATTCGCTGCATGAATGTAAGCACCCACTCCATGCTAGGTCCTGGCTAGAATGTGTTCTCCAATCATCATAGTAATTCTCAAGGAAAATATTAGTGTACTGATTTACAGAAAGTGGGGTTCACAGAGGTCGTGCAACTTCCTCCAGGTCACATGGCTAAGAGTGGAGAGGACTGGAACTCAAACCCTAGCACAAGTGACTTCAAGTGACTTCAAAGCCAGGGATTGCCTCCCCCTGCCCCACCTGATGGTGTCTGATAACCAGAGCCCTGCTCAAGGCTATAGAGCACTGATAGATCCTACAGTAACCCCCTTCCCTTACTTCCTCCTGCCCAACCCCAGCCACCCCTCCTGAACCTCATGCTCTAAGTGTGAGGAAAACAGGTCTGGAATCAGCTGCAATTTGACACTTGTCTGTTGGGACCATCTGCCATTCTTCTCAAACTACATGTTGATATAGATCAGGGGTTCTCAAACTTTTTAAACAGGGGGCCAGTTCACTGTCTCTCAGACCACTGGAGGGCTGGACTGAGGGCCCCAGGACGAGTCGGCTGCTAAGCAGGACAGGCAGTGGTGGCAAAAACACCTGGCGGGCTGGATAAATGTCCTAGGCAGGCTGCATGTGGCCCGCGGGCCCTAGTTTGAGGATGCCTGATATAGACACTCACAAAATCAGTGTTACTATCCTGTCTAGAATAACCCTCCCCAATCCCTTCTACCCTGTTGCCCTATTTTGTCATTGCACTACTCCTGTGAAATGGCCATTTACTTGTGATTGCCTCCCTGCTAGAATGTCGAGCAGGGACCTCCTCCATCTTGTCACCACAACATCTCCTGGGCAGTCAATACATATTTGCTGAATGAATGAGGGGCTCTTTCTTCATCCAACTCCCTCATTGCACAGACAGGGAAAGGAAAGCCCGAAAGGGGAAAGGACTAGCCCAAGTTGGTACAGCACTAGGACCCCAGGGCCTCAGCCTCAGGGGCTGTCTGCTGCCCCACAGAATCTCCCTGGTTGCTGCTGAGGAAAAGACTGGCTTCATTTGGAGCAGAAAGGAGGGCAGAGGTCCTCTCTTCTCTAAGCAGACTCTGTGTTGGCAGATCCACATCCGGGCCTACCTGCACGACCTGGAGAGGGCCAAGATGGGGCTTGGGGGAGTGCCTGACAGGAGCCACCTGGCCTGCGCCAAGGCTGACCTGGAGGAAGTGGTCAGAGTGTGCCCAGGCCTCAAGACCTACCTGGACATCGGCCAGGTAAGGCTGCCTCCCTTGGCTCGGTTAGTCAATGGCTTACCAAAAACCTCTTTAATATCTGCCAGGCAGGGCCTGGGCCCTGGGAATACAGAGACGAATAAGGAACATCCCAACCTCCCTCCACCAGTCATGGTGAAGATTAAATAATTTGTGTACAGTTTTGATTTTTTTTTTTTGAGACAGACTCTTACTTTATTGCCCTGGGTAGAGTGCCAGGGCATCTAAATCACAGCAACCTCAAACTGCTGGGTTCAAGTGACCCCCTTGCCCAGGCCTCCCGAGTAGCTGGGACTACAGGTGCCTGGCACAACACCTGGCTAGTTTTTCTATTTTTAGTAGAGACAGGGTCTTGCTCTTGCTGAGGCTGGTCTCAAACTCCTAACCTCAGGTAATCCCCTCACCTCAGCCTCCCAGAGTGCTAGATTTGCAGGCGTGAGCCACAGTGCCCAGCTGTGTACTTTAGAACAGGGCCTGGCTCCTTCCTAGAGCTCAGATAGTGTGAACCATTATACTTTTTTTTTTTTTTTTGAGACAGAGCCTCAAGCTGTTGCCCTGAATAGAGTGCGGTGGCATTACAGCTCACAGCAACCTCCAACTCCTGGGCTCAAGTGATTCTCCTGCCTCTGCCTCCTAAGCAGCTAGGACTACAGGTGCCTGCCACAATGCCCAGCTATTTTTTGGTTGCAGCCAGAATTGTTGTTTGCCGGGCCAGGTTGGATTTGAATCTGCCAGCTCAGGTGTATGTGGCTGGTGGCTTAGCCACTTGAGCCACAGGTGCCGAGCCATGAACCATTCATTATTCTTTATGTAGATAATATCTATTCTCTGTGCTCAGGGAAGAGATGACAAATATCATCATTTTACATGAGACTACTGAGGTCCAGAGACTGACTCACTCAAGGTTATATGGCTAAGCATGGAGGGGCTGGCACTGGAATCCCAGCACACGTGATCGCCAACGGAGGGAGGGTGGGAACAAATGGAATTTATTTTATTTTTATTTTTTATTTTTTTTTGAGACAGTCCCACTTTATCGCCCTCGGTAGAATGCTACAGCAACCCTCATCCTAAACTCCCCTGAAATAGCACCCATCAGTAGTCCTACAGCTCACAGCAACCTGGCCCGAGTAGCTGGGGCTTACAGGCGCCCGCCAGAACACCCGGATATTTTTGCAGTTTGGCCGGGGCCAGGTTCCAACCCGCCACCCTCGGTATATGGGGCCGGCGCCTTACCCACTGAACTTTTTTAAAAGTAAGATGGGGAGGGAATGACCGGGAGCAGCGACTTCAGGGGAGGAAGGCTCACCCCACTGTCCCCACTCCAGGTCTACTACTACATGGGAGTGGATGCGATGCAGGAGCTGCTGGCCGTGGACGAGGAGGCGCTGAACCAGGCGCTGGTCTTCCTGGCCAAGGCCGGCGAGTCGGAGCTGGGCGCCACTCTGCCCGAGCTGCAGCTGCTGCGTGGCAAGTGCCTGCGCATCAAGGGCGAGGAGGCCAACGCGGCGGCTTGCTTCAAGCGCGCAGTGGAGCTGGATGACGCCGGCTCCAGCCACACCGAGGGCTTCGGCTGCCTGCTCGAGGCGCTGCTGGCGCAGTGGAGCCAGGCGCAGCTGAGCGACGGCGAGCTGGGCCGCGAGGTGGACGTTTGGCTGCGCCGCGCACAGGACAAGTACCCGGCGGCGAGCCTGCGCCAGGAGCTGCAGCGCGTGTGGCGCGGCCACACGGACGAGGTGCTGGGGCTGGCCCGGGCCTTGGTGGCCCAGGGACGGCCGGCGCTGGTGCGGCTGCTCTTCGAGACCATGGAGCGTGAAGGCGAAGGCGCAGGTGCGCCGCGGGGCCGCAGGGCGCTCTCCCTTTGAGGCACAGAGCCCAGGCCCAAAGCCTCCGCTAAAAACACCGAGGCCCCGCCCCTCCACCGCTGATTGGACTAAGTCTGCACGCCTCAGACCGGCCTGTCCTGCCATAGGCTGGCTGGTGAGCGGAGCCAATCACATCCTCCGTGGGGAATTTGGAATTCGTGAAACCGGGAGACCCTAACGCAGTTTGAAGCGCCCACTGGGGCAGGAAGGTCTGTCGCGGGAGAGCAACGGGGGCTAGAAGCGGCGGGGAGAGGTTACTGTGACTGAGAAACTGCTAATAAAGGGGCAGAATTCTGCAGACATGCAGAAAATAAGATGGCTGCAAGGCTGTTGAGAGAAAAAGAATTACCTCGGTTTTGGCGGTGTTCTAGTCCTGGTGCTCAATCCCTGAGGCCTGAGCGCCTGTCTTTGGAGTCCCAGGAGCCACAGTCCTTATAATAAAGCCCCCTTTACTGAAGCTGACTGGAGTGGGTCTCAGGTTCTGCAGCTAGAAAAGCCCTAGGTAGAACAGAGGGCCGGGTTGCACAGGGAGTGAGTTTAGGGCAGGGACCTAGCCTAAGCCTGGGAGCTCAGGGCTCTCTCCTTTCTTTCTACCGATTTAACAGCAACCCTTATCCTAAACTCCCCTGAAATAGCACCCATTGGTAGCCTTTACTTGAGTTCCCTGTTCTTAGGGGAACCTAGAGACCCTAGCAGGAAGTGCCCCTAATCATGAACAATCTACAAGAGAATAAAGAAAACACTGGAGTTTTACACAGTTGGAATCTTAGTCATAGCATCTTAGATGTGGAAATGGGTCAAAGACGGATTGCCACCAGATATCGAAATGGCTGGGCTGGATTCAGTGAACTAACACACAAGCTCTGTTTGAACCCCAAATTCCAGTTTAAGTTCTTGCCAGACGCCAGGAGTGCTGGTTGTACGTCACTGCAACAGTAAGCTCCCCACGATGGTCTGTAATAACCTTTGGTATATTTTCCTTTCTTTGCTTTGCTTTCTTCGTATCCCTGGCCTCACACTTTACCAGGGACCGGCCAGCACCCCTGTACTGCCCCTGTCTGTCCGCTGACGGCTGGAGAACAGACTGAAATGCAGTGCCCCAGAGACCACACACTCCAGCCCCTTCACTGGGCAGCTGGGAAAACTGAGAGCCAAGGAAGGGAGGTGGCTCACCAAAAGCCACACTTGCCATCCTCCCCACTCTGCACCTCAAGCTCACCATCATCACTTTTCAGGTTTACAAAAATATGAATAAACTGATCAACACTAAAGCATTCAGTGTTTATGTGTTAAAGGGTTATGTGTCATTTGTTATGTGGGGTACACTGATAGCCACTGGGACAGTGCTTAAACACTAATGGTGGCACTCCACATACCTGTGAAATCTGGGCAGCGAGGCCCCCCGAAGGCCCCTGATTCTACCTGGCTCACCACTTGGGGCGGTGACTTTCTCTCCCTCCTTCTCCTTTCACTTCCATTGCAACAGAGGCCAGGAGGTGAGTCAACAGCAGTGTTCACACACAGCCCCGTTCACTTTTCCCACACCCATTCTATCCCTTCTCCACCCAAGACTGCAACCTATGACCTCCCCTGGAATGGGAACCCCTCCCTTTCCTCTCCTTCCCTAAACATATGAACTAAACATCAGGCATTGGGGCTGGAGGGTTCGAACCGGCCCGGCCTGCTAAATAAAAATAAATACAATGCAGTTTGCTGGCAAAACTTACAAGTTGAGGAATTTTGTCTTTTTCCCGCAGGCTTCTCAGTTGGCTTCTTTCCTTTCTTGTGTTTCCTGTCCCCAAAGTCATGCATTTCTCCCCTCATTTACCTCCCCCCTCCTGTCATACCCTTCTCAATAAACTCTCTTTCCACTCGGTGCCCATAGCCCAGTGGTTAGGGCACCAGCCACATGCACTGAGGCTGGCGGGTTCGAGCCCGACCCAGGCCTGCTAAACAACAATGACAACTGCAAGAACAACAAAAATAGCCGGTGTTGTGGCTGGCACCTGTAGTCCCAGCTACTTGGAGACTGAGGCAAGAGAATTGCTTAAGCCCCAGAGTTTGAGGTTGCTGTGAGCTGTGATGCCACAGCAGTCTACTGAGGCATTATAATGAGACATAATAAGACTCTGTCTCAAAAAAAATAAAAAAGGGACACCTATGCTCAGTGGGTAGGGCACCAGCCACATACACCCAGGCTGGTGGTTCAAACCCAGCCCAGGCCAGCTAAACAGCAACGAATGACAACTGCAACAAAAATAATGGCCGGGCATTGTGGCAGGCACCTCTAGTCCCAGCTACTCCGGAGGCTGAGGCAGAGAATCACTTAAGCCCAAGAGTTTGAGGTTGCTGTGAGCTGTGACACTATGGTACTCTACTGAGGGTGGCATAATGAAACTCTGTCTCAAAAAAAAAAAAGGGTGGCGTCTGTGTTTCAGTGGGTAGGGTGCTGGCCCCATATACTGAGGGTGGTGGGTTCAAACCCGACCCTGGCCAAACTGCAACAAAAAAATATCTGGCAATTGTGGCGGGCGCCTGTAGTCCCAGCTACTCGGGAAGCTGAGGCAAGAGAATTGCTTAAGACCAAGAGTTTGAGGTTGCTGTGAGCTGTGATGCCACTGAACTCTGCTGAGGGTGGCATAATGAAACTCTGTCTCAAAAAAAAAAAAAATCA